>OFHS01004192.1:0-12679 GCA_900245855.1 Calvadosia cruxmelitensis | reverse complement strand
CCCCCCCCCCCTATCTCCCCCAATGCCAGATCCGTCGTCACTCCCTCGAATGACTGTGCACCGCGCAGTCAAAGTGACTCAGTTGTGACCTCCATTAGCGGTTGTCATAGGAACTCTTGACTCTTTCTCACGCATCTCCTGACGTTCTTTTTAAACGTTGAATTGTATTCGTTGCGCCACTCTTTCTGTTGGAAAAAAACGCAATAATCCATTGAATTCATGTGCTAATGGCGGCATTGGCAAAAGCACACCAAGGTTCAAGGACAACAGAAGGCTTAATCTGATTTGAATTAAAGAAATTGTATCGATTAAAAGTAACATGTATTCACGGAAGCTGAATCTGATTATGTGGGTTCTGGCAAAATTGAAGCACCCCAAACACCCATGTGGGCTCGCATATGCTTGGAGTAATGAGTACACTATTACTTATTTTTGGTTATGTAACATAGCTGGTTTTTCTGGTTTGATTTTGGCAGTCACTAAACTCGCTATCTGTCCCACGTGGGCCATGTCACAAATACATGTTGGCTGTATTGCTACACTAGAAACTTGATTGATTTCAGCAGAAATAAGAATGTTAATCTGAGAGATGGCAATATAAATTTAGAAATTATATTCCATAAAACGCAAATGTTCTTTGCCTGATCCAACTGCAAAGACTTACAGCAGCATCGACATTTGCAGGAGATTCATCGTTAGGATCAGCAATCATTGAAATCACACTCAGCAGGATAGTTTCCACGGTGTGAACGGGCAGCCAGCGCTCTTCTGGACGCTCATAGCCAAATTTGTCCTCTCCTGGCTCATGAAGTATCGATATGCAAACATCACCATCTTTGGCCACTGAACAAATGCAAATAATGAATCAGGAAGAGAAGGCAACATTCAATATTACTCATAAATAAAGAAAACAAAATACAGTCAAAAGACAGCACTGGATTTAGCAAACATGGCTCTAATGGAAATGTTGAGCTCAATTTTGTTGCTTAGTGCAGAAACTGCTCTCTCAGATGGAACTCAAGGAGGAGGAGAAATTAAGCAATGGAATTTTACAATGGACATTCAATTATACATCCTATTTAATTACATGCCAGGGGCACAATGTAATCTAGTGAAGAAAACCTGAGATTGCTTTCTTACAATAAACTATTTCAAAATGTACACAACAACACGTACGTGCTTATCATTATTGCAGGGCAACTGATGACTGAACAAACAGTGCTCCGTACAACTGACAACTAAGTGAACATTTACACAATTTGGAGTGATTTGAGAAGTTCACACATCTATGAGAGAGTGGGAGCCTTGAGAGTTTTCAGATCCGGAATGGGTTGTGCTGCAGCAAAGCAATTGTTACCAAAAGAATGCAAATAATTATTCAGTACAGAAACATAATAGAATCAACATAGTAAATCTTAAGACAGCAGTGAAAATGTAGCAAATGTAAATGCTTCTGGCAAAGATGAATTGTTATCGATCACCCTGAAAGCAGTGATTTGTTTTGATGGGTAAAACCAATCTCGTTCTTGTTTGGCCGAACAAATAACAGATTACATAACTCCGTAATGACACATGCCTTTTCATTAAAAGTCAGGATGATGCAATCACACACATTGTCAGTTTGTATCTCAACACAAAGATAACTGAGTTTGCCACAATCTGCTGCCTTCACGGGTGTTCCAGGCTCTAGAAACCCATGCAATGATAAAACTGTTTGACATCAATGTGAAGAAAAGCTGTTGTAAACCAGACAGATAAGCAATCACTCCATTTGTTATCTTTATGTGCTAACGGAATTTGAATAATGAATTTTACAAGATACACGTGAGGCAGAACGAATCACTTTTTGATCTTGGAAAAACAAAAAATTGTCGTATTTTGAGTTGTGGTGAAGCAACGGTCATGTCTTTCAGTCTGTTAGAGATCTGCCCATGATCAGTTGTTTGTTTCAGTGATCGGTTGATGATTGGATAGATTCAAGCCAATATTGTGCTTAGGGCAGCTCTACTTGTTTCTCTCGGTTGCTCAAGCATTCTATGGAATGAGGATGCCAAATACTCAACCTTGCAAAATGCAAGGTTAAATATTTTGGAAATAAGCTTGTAAATACTTAATACTACGCGAATTCTCAAAATCAAACAAGATTTCTGGAGATCAAATCTACCGTATTTTCCGATGTATAAGCCGACTCGGTGCATAAGCCGACCTCTCTTTTTGAGTACAAAATAGAGGGTGTTATGTTATGTTCGCTGTATAAGCAGACCAAAAAATTGTGTCAAAATGGGCCTTATAAGCTTTAAAAATCAGCTGATCTGTGCTTTCCTTCGGGCAAAAGAGCGTTGTCTAGCACATGTTTTCATGCAAAAGCGAGCCAGCTCCAATCAGAGTTCTTTCTTTGGTTCACCAATCACAGCGTAGTTTGATTGTTACCGTATGCAAATTTTAAAATCGCATTGTCCAAAACCAACATGGCTGACAGCTACCAAGGAGTGTTGGATCGCAGTTTCTGGCAGACTTGCAGAGAGAGAGATGCAAAGAATATCTGCAGCTTTCACAAAACACAAACCTCTCTCAGTTTAACTAGCACAACCAAGATGAATACGGCTTGTTTTGTTCAGAAATGTGTACGGAAAGACTTTGAGAACTTTTCACGGAGATCTCAAGGCGAATTTGTTTCTGGCCTTCGATCCTTTGATGACTTGGCTTACTGCTTCCATTAATGTAGCCTGTTGAATTGCTGTACACATTCTATATTTCGCTCTGATATACTGTTCATGTTGACTGACTTTACTTGATGATGATTTGTTGATGAAACAATTGCTTTACAAGCACAAACCTGGCCTTTTTTCCTCTTTGTGTCCATTGTTTTCATGATACGTGATCAGTATTCGCTGTGTAAGCGGAGCTTTGTTTTTTTATGGAGTTTTGAGGGGTCAAATATTCGGCTTATACAGCGGAAAATACGGTAACCCAAATCCTGCTTTCCTTTAACTGCTGTTATGGTGCCTTTGCAGACCCAGCAAGGGAGCAACGTCTATAAAAGTTTGCAGCTTATGGTAAGAACAATGTGAGCTTGGAAGGTGTTAGTTATCACATTTTTCCAGTTGAACTCTGATGTTCTGCTGCATCCGCTAGTGACTGAACATACCATTTGGATGCCAGAAGTCACTGACAAACTTCATTTTAGGTGGTCGTTGTGGATATTCAGAAGGAAACAGCAACTGGCACTTGAAGAATCCCCCTTCACTGCAAGTAGAAAACAGCAGATTATACTTAATTACATACAAGAGCAACTATGGCAATACATGTGCACTTATTGGCCGCAATAGATGACAGCGTGATTTGGTTTGACATTATGACATTGGAAGAAAGCACCAATCATTGCAATATATTTTATAATGATACAACTTAATTCTCCTTTGGAAATAGCGTTAATCACAAGACACAGAAGTGTTGTAAATGGCATGGAAATCGGCAAAATTCAAAATCTCTTTATTGTCGTTGTCCGCTGCAAACAATGCATCAAAATACTGGTATTTGATCACGAATCTCTAAGAGATCATTGCAAAACAACTGCTAGATTATTCACTTAAACCTTTTCCTGCTATTGACGTGTATACACGTTTTCGAAACATTTCAAAAGTAGCAACATATAACCAATCACATAGTTAGTCCCTATCGATCAACCAATCAGCAATCGATACAGCAACTTCAAGTCTTCATTCAACTAGTTTTATGAGCGGGACAAGGGTTAACATTATTTGATAAGTCAGAGCCAAAATATTACCAAACGAAGTGAGCAATCGTTATTTTTTTGCCGTGTCTAGCTGTGTTTGGTTGCTGCTGGCAAGCGAATCCAGTGATTATTTTGATGCCATTTCGAAAGTCATCAATGATAAAACTGGTATGATCTGAAAGTCAATGTTTTCTTTATGCGTACTGTAAAGCTGGCTTGAGAAGAGAATCGCTAAAAGGTCAGGATTACAGCAAGCAGTCTGTTTTCTTGTGGCTTACCAAGATATCCAACAGATTCAGGATAAAGAAGTCTCGCGGCTGTAACAATGCGGATTCTTAATTTATGAAGAAGCAGGGTCATGTGCTAAACAACATTAGCTATGTTGCTATGAATGTACAGTTCTGTAAGGAAGGAGATCCTACCAAATATAAATTAACACTACGCAAGAACAATTTGAGCATCTCAGTGAAGGTGCTACTTTGAGTGCTGCGATTGTCGATTGCCAAAGTGGGACTGAAATACACACTGGGTAGTGATGGTAAAATATTACTTTAAATTAGTTGGGAAAAGTTTTGAATGCAACAGATGACAGTGCGACTTGTCATGCTTAGCAGCCTGGGTTCCAACTGCATTGCAAATACATTACTGTAGTGTCTTACTAGAAAGTGTCCGGAGGGCCAATGATCATGACCTCCCATTGAAACAGATTTTCGTCATCGCCAAGACCAGCCGAAAATCCTTCCACTGGACTTTTGCCTAGTTCTGCAACAGATGAATAAAGATGAGAAATGTGATAAAAATAATCAACTAGGCCTACATTAATTAGGTCTAATAGACATCAAGGAAGCCCTAAAAGACAAGAAGTCAAAAACCACTTCAAAGGAATATGTACTGACCAAACGAAACAACTGATAAACCGTTGTTGCGAGCACAACACAGTTATATAAATGTATAATAAATCGAGACACAAAGCAATGCGAATGACGCAGTGCCTATCTCTCACCGGCTAACTGACGTTTCAGTAACAACGAGGCCTGGTCTGAGCCCATTTATTCTTTTACTACAGAAGCTACAGAGGAACTGGAACTTGGTGAAACAAAAACTGGCTAAATACTTTCGGTATAACGCCACAATTCTGGCAAATATTCTTCTCCAGCGAGCCTACTTGATGAAACAAGCCAAGAAATTTCTGCAAGACGATTTCTGGTATTGTAAAGAGCATGCGCTGAGTTTATCGGCTCCAGGCCATTTCCGTCTGAAGATCTGCCACGGCCGCGTTTTGGACGCGAATGCAATCTTCCGTACGATAGATGAGTGTTAGTTCAATATGACAATAATTTAATATCATGATTGGTCTCAGCCACAAATATAATTAAATCAATTGCCTAATGAATAGGACTATTGAATAGTGATGTCAAGACTCTCATGAATCTTTGTTGGTCTGATGCTCTCATCGGCAGCTTGCGACTCGTGACGCGCTGTTACAGATAGTTGCATTTAGTAAGACAAGTCACTCAGCCCGCAAAGAACAATGGTCATTACGGTCAACTTGATTTTCACGAGTGACAATCACTCGCCGCTGCACGTTACCAGTTTAGTAGGCTGTAGTTTAGAGACGCTTTGGCTCAAATCAGCTGACGAGACGGCTCAATACGTCAAATCAAGAACCATAGAGGTGCCTGTCAATGTCTAAGGATCGCTTTGGGGCTTCACGGATCAAAGGGGGCCTCAAAAGCAAAGATAGGGGACACGTTCCCCCAATGCTCAGACTAGACAAGTAGTCCTACGGAGCAATGCTACAGAACAAGGCAAGAAGACCCAGCTTCACAGAAATGGGTTTCACTGCTTGGAATTGGAGAAATGTCAACTTCCAACCGCAGAATTCACTAATAGTCATATCATTTTATGGCGATTATTCCATCAAGGCCACATCTTCAAACACGCACCCTTCAGCTTATGACTGGGGTCACACTTGGATGATTCTCGTAATGCACCGGGCTCATTGAACACCGAATTTGGAGCTCACCGTTTCCCGAACCCCCGCGTTGTAGTGCCAAGAGTAGAAATCTATTTACTAGCATAACAGTAGACACAGCAGTCGTTGGGAATTGGGGTTCAATTTAGCAACCCAATCATCGCTTTCGCGAATGCTTTTATGAACGACTCTTGTTAATATAGAGCCTTCGTATGACATGATTTTTGGCTAGCCTCCTTGTCGGGGAAGCCTATCTGCCCCTGAAATCAAATGTGCAGCACTGGTTCCACGCCTACCCAACGGTGCAAGCTATAGTTCCTAAAGTATAGAGTTCTCAACCAAACATGCATTTCAAGCTACCTGCACAACACTACGACAGAACGTTAAATTATCATTTGTTAAAGAACCGATTCCATAAGAGACGGTCGGAGATTGCAGGAAGCGACTGCAATTAGAAGAATGGTTACAATGTACTGAAGCAGTAGCATACAGCTCCAGGTGAGTGACTCTTTTATTTTAGCCACGAAAGGCGTACAGTAGGCCTAGCTCTACAGACCCAAGTATCACCCCTGCTTGCATGTCCAGTCTTTGTAGCTCCTATAAGCAAAACCCTAAAGTCTCGAACAAGTCATTCGTAGCGATCTTCAGCCGGGATGACTTTTGAAGGACTCATTTGCGGCTTGACTGAAATGAATACACTTCTGAAAACACCGAAGAAGGCTCGTACACCCAGGAGTCAGATACGCGCCTATCGGTGCTTTGTAAACGCGACGCGAGCAACCCCCTCAACTCACAGCAGGCCCCATTCGACCATCAGGGAATGGCAATTGAGAAAGTGGCCTTCTAGCTATATTAGCTGTCCTATGGAATCACTATAAAGTGCGAGACACCAGACGACGCAAGCGCCTTTTGCTTGCAGCTCTGCTGTTGTTATCGCTACGGCCAAACCCCAGCCCGGGACCCCTTCCAAGGAGGCGGTGGGGCAACAGGTGAACGATTGTCAAGACGAGTCGATTAGTATCGCACGTGGCATTTTCTCTTCACTCTTTCATCTTCCATTCGATTTCATTTCCTCGTATTTCTTTGACCAGCTGCATCATCCAATCTCTTGCATTGCGAAATAGGTTTGCGTTCTGAATACAAAGAGATGGATGATTTGCGTTGCGTTTATACAATCAGATCGATCGATTGTACGAATGGCCAGCGGATTGCCCCATCACCGCAGTCTACATTCAAGTGTAGCTTCTTTTAGCGAGATAGAAGAGGCATCCGACTTCAGCGTCGATAGACTGCTTTCCAGCATGCCTTTAGGTACGACCTTACAGTCTTAGGCATGGCGGATAGGCGTCACTCGTGCTTATCCATCTTGAATGACCCAAACACTGTTACGTCATCGCTTCTGGTCCACCGTGCTCATGCATCTAGGTCACACGCGTAGCCAAGGGCAACCCTCAAAGAACACGATGGTAATCACGTAGCGTCCAGTTTCTCAAGCAACCGTCGACAGGAGCGCGCGATAGAGGCTGCCTTTGGCTGGTGGTCAGCGGCGGTCAGCAATTGTTCGATCTTTTCTCTGGCGTGAGACCCGACGAGCAGCTGTCACAGATAACAGAGAGCGCCAGCGAGAATTATAAACGCACAAGTTAGCAGCAGAGATCTGATAATCACGTCACTCGTTCTTTTAGTATTTCACCTTCCTGCATTGGATGTCCTTTGATAAGATGCAAAGCGACCAAAGAGCAGTGCTTTGAGCAGTGACGTCATCCTCATTCCTAGCAGCCGACAGGATTCTATGAACAACACACAAGGCACTCATCGTTTGCGCATCGCAATTCATTCGGCGAAAGACGGATGTATACCACTAAACAATGTGTCTACCTTTGAGGTGCGCGGTTCGATGCGAGATCGGGAAGCAGCAGGTCAGCGTGCCGAGCAAAGTTCCCTAGTGCAGCTGAAGATGGAACGAGCTAAGAACAGTACTGCAGGGATACAAATGCGATCACCGGAAAAGAGACAAGTGAACCTGCAATCATACCGTAACAGTTGGCTCTGACGTGGCTGTCTGCGTCGCCAATCAGACTGAGAAGTGACGGAATGAGTAGCCTCACTTGCGCGTACAGCCTCGCATCGTGGTAGGCCATGTTACCGACGACAAGCGTTGAGACCTGATCATGGTACAAAATTATAAGAAGAATGGTCTTCGTGGCACTTTTAAATAGCGTCACTTGAAAAGCCGTCCTACCCTTTTCGAGGCAAGGTCTTCTGCTGTCATCAAGTCTCGAATGGCATCGAGGCAGTCCGACCTGCAGCGAATCGCAGAGACCGCGCATCAGAACAACGCAAAGACAAAGAGAACGCTCATGGCTACCGACGACGGCGAGGATTGACCGTACCTGGCAGCTAGCAACGGGTACAGAAAGGACGAATGCCGTAGCAGGTTGCCAAGCAACGCATATGCCTTTAGTTTCACGCTTGCGTTGTCATGGTGACATATGCAGGCGAGAAGGACATCGAATTGGCCATCTGCAGTACAACAACAACAGCAATAATGACATCGCAGGGAGAGAAAAGACAATGAGTAACAGCCACCCTGCGTCCCGCCCACCTGGCTCACGTGACAACATCTGACCAATCATTGCTGAGTGGTGTTCAATTGACGTTCTAACCAACTGGCCGTAGATGTCGTATACGTCAGAGATCACGCGCGAATCAGCAGCATCGAAGAGAGATTGCTTCAGAATGGCCATCGCCTGGCAATAGAATACAAAGAGCACATTAACCTACGTCAAAGAGCGATGGCATTTTATATAGTGCAACATAAGCGCATGCGGGCACCTTGACATTCCTTTGACATGCGTCAGCGAAGTGATGGACGAAATCTCGGTTGGATAGGACCAGCCTCGTTAGTAGGCCTACAAATGACATCATAAAATGATTTGATTGCATGGAATGCCGTCCTCAGTGAACAACGCTTGGCGATCAGGGGGCATCGCGCACCAGTGAGAAGGGCGAGCTGCTTGTCGTCGTTGACGTCAGCTAACAAATCCACGAGACCTTCGACGAGGTGCGTTGTGCTGAGGGCCCTGGGTTGTAAACAAGAGACAGAGCGGTAAGAGAGGGATCCAAACACACACATGGCCAGAAGGGAAAAGGAGGGCCGGCCCTGCCCTACGCCGCCGACACTTACGAGAGTAGTTCTACAGTCTGCGCATAGTCAGCATCAATCGTCAAGGCAACGTAGAGGATCTATGGAAATGCCAACAACAGTGCTTTGGCATGGCTTCTGCATATCACGTGACATCAATTGGTACGGCAAGCGTTTACACTGGTCAGCGGGTTCGTTGCGTCACCTTCACGACTTCTCTTGCTACTTCAATCTTTAACGTCGACACGTCCACGGTCAGCATCGTGAAATCGATAGATGTCGCCCTGTACAGACACGCAGGCAAGTGCCGTTAATGCTTCACAACGCCACAATGAGTCTATCAGCTAGCGCATGCGCTGTGCCAAAGCAGCTCACCTGGAAACGGCACCATCGAGGAATACTTGCGAGGCAAATAGTGCGAAGGTCGACAAGAAATGAACGAACAAGCCACTTTCACGCAGATACGACTCACAACGGCGCCGTCTCTTAACAAGACAAGACACACCAATCAAACGCCTGACCATGATGTAGCTGAAAGTCATAGCAACAAAAGAACAACAACAGAATACAAACCATCTTGAACAAGCCTCGTGTCAGCTTGAGGGCATGCATGAGCCCAAATGGCGAGAGCCAACGCCAGTCAACGGAAAGCACGTCCTTGAGGCTGGCAAAACAACATTCAACAGAATGAGACCTCAATGTCACTTTGCATTACTATTTGTCATGAAGTGCGCGCATGCGATGGTTACCATGGGGACGGAGAAGAAACGAATAGATCGATTGCCGTTGTCAGAAGCCGAAGGAGATCAACTGCGTCACCATCGGAAGGAGGCTGCAACAGACAAAGACGTATGCGCAATGGTCACTATAGCGATGTTCACCAGCAGGCGTAGCACGGATTGCATTTGCCGCTGGATGTATCACCTCGGCGACGAGCAGCTCCGCTGAGCAAGAGAGGAGGCCATCGAGGCAGCCAGCTCCACCGACACAGCACAGATGCAGAGGCATGCCCTATAGAAGGATAGAATCACCATAGCAGCCACTGATGATGACAACGCAGCTAGTCACAACACAAACGGCAGCAGCAAGAACCTGCAAGGTGCTGCAGATGGCCTCAAGCTTCGAATAGGTCAGCAGCCTACGGCGGTTGGGTCGATCGGTTGCTATGGCATCCACCAGACACGCAACCACTGCAAGGTCACCAGGAGGATGAAGCAATGCCTTCGATGGCAGCCGAGTGAGAATCGTATGAACTGCAACTACCAACCTGGAACGAGTGAAAGGGATATTGTACTCCATGCATTGATCGAGGAATAGACGAGGACCGTCATTTGTCCACTCACGGTTCGTTGCCGCGTCCTCGTGAGTGAATCAAGATGGCTGCGACTGCCAACGCCATCACGGCATCGTCGTGCTCAGGTGCTTCGATGAAAGGAAGTAGACGCGGCCAGTTGGCATTCACAGCATCCAGCACGCTCTTTGATCGACAGCAGAGCAAGCGAGCGACCTGCGCCGGAGGAAGAAGCCAAGAAGCTACCCAACGCTCAGTGGAATGAGACCGACGACAGTTGTAAGCCGAAAATGCTAATCATAATACCTTCAGCCAACTACAGCCTCGATCAGCCTCCTTCGATTGGATAGACTTCGCAAGCGAGGCCATGAACCAGCTTCTTTCGTCGTTTTCAAACATTGCTACCAGCCGCCCAACTGCGCCATCTGCATCTTTGCCGTGCTCAGCAACCAGACGTACATACGAGACCATCGACGTCATCAAAAGTCCTATCGATTGCAACAAATCAATTCACACTTGAACGAGGCCCTTTAATGTAGCGCACTTGTCCGTCGATGCGTGCATTGAATTATGCGTTACCTGGAAACAGGGCGTTTCTCTTGCATCTTGCACCGCATGCGTAGATCGATTCAACGACGTCCGTGTCATCCAAGTGCAGGAGCACGCTCGCTCCCATGGAAACCGCATGACAATCGCACAACGACAAGATGGCATTGAAGCACTACGTCGTCAAGGCAACAAACACAAGTCATGTGATTTGCGATAGCTGATTCGTCAAGAATACAAGCAACGGCAGAGATTCACCACTTAAACAGCAGTCCAATCACATCAATAGCAGCCAGATGTCTACTCTCACCACTCATCGGGGACATATTACGGAGTTATTAATTCATGTAAAATGGAAGACTAAAATATGAAATACATATTAGGATTCCACACTCTCGACTTTTTCTATTAAACAACTGAATTTTAGGTAATTTCTAGACATGATGGCTGCTATTTGTTTCAGCGAAAGACCTTCGTTCGCTTTCATGAATCATGGTGACATCTTGCATACCATGACCCTATTACACGATGGACATCCCACCATAAAGACAACAGATCTTACCTTCATGTAAGCAATTTTCACTTTGTGCAGTTTGTCTGTCGGATGGCTAAGTGCTCGAGCGAATGACTTGCAGAAGGACGGCAAGGGGGTCAAATCGACACAATTCACCAGCCTGCCGTCAAGGAGCAATTAACGCGATTATGGATAGCAATGAGTTCATGCCATCTCGCTCCGATCTCAACAGGTTGAACATCCTTTAGAAGGCATTTGAAATGGTGGTGCCACATTGCACAAGGGCCGACTCACCTCGCGTTGCTATGGGCTCCGATTGAGACACACTGAGCGAGGACAGTGAGAACGTCCACTGCGCAAGCACAAAACCAATTCTAAGAGAGATAGTATGAGATTGCTTAAGAATAAACGGTAAGTCTCTCAGCTCAGACCAAGCAGATGTGAATTCGCAATCACCTCTTGGACGGAAGCGTCTTTGAAAATGTCGTTGATTAACGCAATCAAAAATGAATGGATGTTCGTCACAGTGAAGAAGTTGTGTAGTATTTCGACGGAACTGAAAGCGAGCAATGGAGATGCAAGTGAGAAGGGTCATAAGATGGCGTCTCTGTCTGGATGACACTGCTGCTGCGACACGTACTCATCATCATAACGCAGACATCTGTCGACCACGCTCAAGATGGCCCTCAGGCGGGCCCCTCCCTCCATCACACCGGCCAGGGTGTCTCGCGCAGCGCCGTCAAGGGAGGCCATCATCAGACCGAGAACATCGTCATTCAACATCATATCGTCGTATTGGTCGCGAGGGCAATCTGACCTCGCCACGCCGCTCTCTTCCACAAACGCACTCCACTCGGCGTCAACAGAGTCGTCCTAATAGAGCAAACAACAACATATGCATCGTGACGCAAGAATCACATGCGCTCTTCGGGGCACAACAGACCAACAAACTGCAGTTCCCAATCGTCGCACCTCATCCGATCCAGTCTCCTTCGAATGAGAAGTCTTTCGACTGAGATATAGCCTTTCTTTTACCTGTCGATCATTCTCAGCCTCTCTCTCATAGTCAACACTGATGTAATTACTAATGCGGGGCAAACTGCTGGTTTCATCGCTAGGTTTGGTCTTTCCTGTTGTTTCTTTTGCATAGATTGGATTCCTCTTCAGGCGATCAATCCACGTTGGCCCCTGACCCTGAGTCTTCTCCTGTAACCAAGCCAAGGCAACAACACAATGCAACGCAATCGCAATCAAGCACGGCCGTTGCTGCGCAACAGGAAGGATCTCGACAAAATCGTGAAACATCACTATCAAATATTACCTTCTGTACGATGGCTTTGGAGCGTTCCTGTTCGTCGAGACGAAACATACTAGGGGGATGTTCTCCAATCTCAATTGAGTCCACTGCGAGACACAGAGAACACATTAGACAGACAAACAGACAGACAGACAGACAGACAGACAGACAGACA
>OFHS01004189.1:0-14632 GCA_900245855.1 Calvadosia cruxmelitensis | reverse complement strand
AAACCAAGCGGTTGAATTTGGAGAACACATAAAGCCGTTAATGTCATTTTGGGCTTTCGAGAAGAAGCACGTGTGACATTGAAAAAGCAAAATAAATATTCCTTTTCTTTCGCCATGGGTAAGATAGCATCGAAAAGTTAGAAAAATAAATTATCTATGTGACTGTGCAAGTTGTTTCCTGAATTCAATTTGATGTAAATAAATCCCGACGGTTGAATTCGGAGAACTACAAAAAGGCGTTATTGTAATTTAGGGTTTTCAAAAATGAGGACTTTGTGAAAAATAGAAATAAATACTTATCATTTCTTTCTTCCTATAAACTTGCATTCAAAAGCTGAGAATATATATGATGGAACTCGCTGTTTGATTTTAGATGGAGTAAAAAGTGTAATTCAGCCATATTCTGTGTTTTCGTATGCATGGATTGGTTTCCGCAAAAGACGTCATCCGCCCACAACTCCACGGTCTCTTTTCGTTGTGTTTCGCACGGGTTTTCGCGACAATTTACTTGCGCCGAAACGTCTTTGACGTCAAAACGATCAGGCGCCGAATCATGACAGCGCCAAGACAGTCGGCGCCGTAGCGATCGCGCCAAAATGTCTGCGCCGAAGCAGCCGTGCCGAAACGTCCTGCTCCCTTTTCACATGGTGCTTGAAAATTCACATGGTTTTTCGCATGGTGCTTCCCATTTCACATGGCATATTCTTCTGGACTTTGACAGGGAATCAATAGAAATGAGTCATCAATTACCAGTGGTACCTGTTCTCGCGATTGGTAATCATATCTTTGACTTCATCGATTCGCTGCAGGGCTTCCTTGACCTTTGAATCAAGTATGGCATTGTTCAATTCCTTACAAAGGTTGTTGATTTGATTCATCTTTCCCATGTTTAGGCCTTTTCCACTTGAAAGAAACTTATTGATTTCTTCAAGCCCTTTTGTGGCTCCATCTAGCGTCTGGAAACTCCCGGCTGACTGGGATGCAAGGAGATCAACTCCCGATTTGCACCATGCATGCAACTGGAGATAGCAGCAATAAAATAATTTTAAAATAATAAATCATTCCAATAAATATTAATGAAATATCATACCAAAGAGCAACGAATACTTTGAAAATCAGCAAATCACACCAAAGAGTAAATAAAAGTATATAATAAAACAAACGATATCTAACCAATTACTGTGTTGTCATAGTGACTGTGGATGTAATTCAAATGCGTGCCTTGTTTGCGTACTCCCCTGCCTAACTATAAGATACCTCTTTCGAGTCAGGAAGATTGTCAGTGACACACACTAAGTTGATGAAGACACACATATGCATGCATCTCCTTGCTGAGCGTACAATAGTAATTCACTGACCATGGAGGAAACCAGGATTACTGTAACATCGATGTGCATGTTGCAGCAATGATGCGTCTCTAGCTGGTCTGATTGATATGTCATGACTTGTTTACGGTTGAGTCAAATGTTTGTCCCATTGCACTCTTTGTAGCTGCCTACTGCATAAATCAAGTTGTCATGGGTAAGAACCTGGTTCATTAAAACTTGAAAATCAGTCCAGAATTTGAAAATCCCATGCTGGGCAGTATACTGTGGAAAGACCAGTACTTTCTGACTGTGGACAGAACCAACTGTTTTCCAACAACTGATAACCGAGTTTGACTGTAGCCCAACATATCATAGATTGCTTTCAAGTCGCCCTTACAGACGCAAGCAAATACAAGTTACTTGTAATAGACTTGGAGTCTATTAGATCCTTGAATGGACACTTCAAACAGGTTTGAGTATGATAGTTTCTATTATCATCAAATGAAGTTACCTGCTCCAAGCATGAATATACATCAGTTGAAGTTTGTAGCAATTTCTTCCTTGCTTCCAGCTTAGCATCAAAGTCATTAGACAGACGTTTGATCTCATCGCAACGCATCTTCACAGACTGAACCAGATATTGTCCTGTAAATAGCATCGCATATCCTTTGTCACGGAGTACTCTCATCTTCTCGTATGGGCCCTGGAATCAACAAAGTATATGAAATAATAACTGACAAAGGAGAAATTAATTTTACAAGAAATTTGTAAAAATGGTTAGTTAATAGTTATGCTAGATATTTCATTGCAATTAACATTTAGACCTGTCAGCCGGAGGGTTGTCAGTCTTCTGCGATGAAAAATCGACGTACTTACGACATTAGTAATCATGAGCGGCTAAGTGAAACAAAGTAGTGTTGAAGAGTGTATCATATACACTGACTACATTCTACAAAGCAACTCATAGTGGTTCGTAAAAAGAAAGGCGGGTTGTGTAATTACCAAGGCTGGTACATGACGTTGTAACGAGGCCCACTTGCTGATATAACGGGAGCCTGCGCGTGAAGACTGACAAGGGTGCGTCCAGCTCAAAGGTAGAGCAATGGAACAGCAATCCAGGGGTTGTGGGTTCGACTCTCACAACATGCCTTAGTTTTTCTGTTATAAACAATCTCAGCTTACAACAGATCGGCCACAAGAATACCGTACGCTACTGTAGGCCTATATAAGCCGAATCCCAGAATTTTCCATTAAATATTCAGGTTTAGCACCTTTTAAAGCATTTTAAAACAGCACTTCTGCATACACCAAGATGACATGTTCTAACAAATGATTTGGTACTAGAAAAATATTTGGTATTTAAAAACAGATAGTTGATTTGTCCTCTGCATTAGACGCGCAGCTGAAATAGTTATAACGAATCGAGTTTCATAACAATTTTGATCAGCAGGCTTCTGAGTAATGTGTGCCTTAAAGAATGAGATCTGCTTCAGAGTGAGACATGTTTGGTCTACTTGCAATTCCCAATAAATCAGTTTCAATTGTTCATTTCTACTTAGAATATTATATTATACATCTCGACGTTTGATCCAAAACAAGGCTATGAGCAAGAATACTTTATTGTCCACACCCAAACTTTACACTCATGAGTATTGACAATCCTCCAGCTATACTGTGAGGTCAAATGCTTGCACACGGAATAATAACGACAAATCAGGTCTCACAGAAAGCACACTCACCATCGACTTTTCTAAGAAATCGTCAAGCTCAGCCATCAGACTGTTGCATGTTTCTAATCCTTCACCAATGTCTGTTCGAGATTCTAACGTTGCAGTAAGTTGAAGAATGTCCTTTGAAACCTGTAAGAGGATAAACATTTAACAATGGCATAATAATCATTCATTAAAGTCACAATAAATTAAACTGATTCGAGCCCTCAAAGTATAACTACAAGGAGCAAAACGTCTATGATTTTAATTTCACCTAATGATGGATCAAGCAAATGATATAATTCCAAAAATACTATCTAAAATTAACAAACATCACTGATAAAAAATAAAATAACGTACTAAATCACATCAATGACATACTACCATACCAAACATTTCTCTTTCAATGTCATGCAGTTACAATGCAATCCATACTTAAAAATAAAATCATTATTAAATGCTATCGGCAAATTGTATTGAAAAGATAAAAAATACAGTGTCACATTTTGAAATCTACCTACTGGAATAGGTTCTGCATGCAATTTTGAATGCTATTGTAACTCTCAAATTCTATTAATTCTACTACAACAACTAAATTCTACTCACAGTTTTGAATTCTATGCTTGACAAAAGCAAATGTTACCTCTTGAAACAAGTGCTTGGCAATCACAATGTCACACCGAAGCCCCACATAAGTGTGCCGGCTTAAATTACGAGAAGGTGTGCAATGGCAATTCCAATGGCTATATTCTAAATAAGCTGGCACAATAAGTGATTTTATAGAATACCACCTGGTCTGAGCTACTGATATGCAGCTATGGCCAGAGACGTATACTGTGTATTGTTTGTTTCAACCCTAGGTCAACAGATATAATTTCAAAGAGACTGGAATCAATCTTTTTCTAGCTATAACACAACAATTATGGTTTGCCAAGGCAAGCACAGCAAATTTGAAGTGTCCATTCCACAGGGAATATTTCATCAAACTTTCCCAAAACAACCATCTTTGAGCCAGTACTTTCAAAAACGGAAGGTATCAATGTCGATTTACCTCACAAAATTCTTCCTCAAACTGACATAAAGAGAGTGCTTCCTCCAACTTCTTGTCTCTAGCAGCCCACTGTGAGTCCAGCTCATCACGCATTGTTTGTAAATAGGTTGTCCACTTCTTCAAGCAGGTAATATTATATTGGGATAAAGGTGAATGACCTTTTCTGTTAAACGGTTTTTCAACAAGAGTTGTAAGAGTTTCAGAGATATCTTGACTGCATTTTATGTCGTCTTCAATATCACAAACAAGTTTTTGTTGATTGGATGCCATTTCTTGTATGCTAGGTATGCTCGTTAAAGGGATTTCCTGACTGAATGACTTCCGGAGATGTTCCATCCTTTTCTCTGTCTTTCTACATGTCAGCTCAAATCGTTCGATAGCCTGAATAACAAACATAAGACATTGGCGTATGTAATGATTAATCAAATTGCTTTGTTTTGTATTGTATTGTATTATACAGTGAAACCTGTCTATAACGGTCACCTCTGTACACTGAGAAAATTGACCTTTGTAAACAGGTGGCTTTTCTGTCCTGGTTGATTTCTATAGGAAGTGTCATTTTGAGGTTATGAAGAGTGGACTTTATACACAGGTGGCTGCTCTATAAGAGGTGGCCGCTAATACAGGTTTGACTGTATTGTACTGTAATATATTGTATTGCATTGTATTGTATTGAATTGTAATGTAATGTATGTTATTGTATCGTTTGGCACAAGATAACAGGATATAAACATTCATACAGATTGAGTTGACTTGGATGGCTCAGCTGTTACCAATCAATACCTGGTCATAAGTCATTTGCCATCTTTACTTAACTGTTAAAGATCACATGGAAAACGTCCTTAATTCTGACTCAGCCATAAAGCAACTTCAAAGAAAGGCATGTAATTACGAGTACAGTACAAATGCCGATTAATGCCAAATCAACTGCTACATTTCACTAAGAAGAATCGTACTGCAAAATTTTGCACTGTTAATTTATTCCACGTCAAGAAGCTTACCGTTTTGTGCTCAATCCATTCCATGTGATCAAACTCAAATTGTCCACCAAAACCTTCTGGCAAATTGGATGTTTCGACATACATCTCCATTTCAGGAAGAGAATCCAGAACAAAGAGCTGTAACAATAGAAGCCAATATAATTACAATCATGCTCATTATCCATAGCAGGTTAAAAAATTTAAGCAATAAAGGACCTTGTATTTTTATGGTAGTTATTCAACATTTAATCAGAAAACTTTATAAAGGTAGCTTTTAACTGAACGAGTGGGAGAACATGGAAGGAACACATCGTTTTCAATACTGTGCAATATATTCCATTGAATTTTGCATGGATGGTACTAATTTATGTCCTCTATTTATACACACTGGATCGTAAGCAATGGTGTACTATCCGTCATTACATTGGTCGGGCAGACACATCTTGGACGACGTCATCGTACCAAAGATAGTCTTGAACAGTGCTGTACAGTAATTTTTCAAAAGTAACGAATTACTGTAATTCGTTACTTTTTGAAGTAATTGTAATTGTAATTCATTACTTTTCTAAGAGAGTAATTTGTAATTGTAATTCGTTACTTTTTGGCCAGTAATTTGTAGTCGTTACTTTTAAGAACAGTCCAAACCAGAAACTACTTTTTACTACTTTTAATACTATTTTTCTCTCGCAAAGTTCAAAAACTAGGCGTGGAGATCGGGTTGTGTACATTCAGTATTTCATTATCCCATCATTTGCGACAGACTTCAGCGGTGATCTTTAGCAAACAAAATTCAATATATTTTGGATCAACCCTATTATCACGATAGTTAAGCATACTTTCACAGTTGGTGGGTTGAAAAGTAATTTCAAAAAGTAATTTGTAAAGATTACTTTTTTGGCAAAGTAATTTTTGTAATTGTAATCCGTTACTTTTTGAGAAAAGTAATTTGTAATTGTAATTTGTCACTTTTATTCAAAGTAATTTGTTATTGTAATTCGTTACTAAATAAAAGTAATTTATACAGCACTGGTCTTGAATGACTGGATATATTTATGTCCATCTAGCCTCCACGCAAAGGAATAGAATTCGGAGACCAGCTTTAAGTAATCATATTTTTCATAATTATATTGGGTTGATAATGAAATGTAAAACGTAAAATGCATGTCATTCCAGTGGCTTAGATTTGTCTCAAATCCAAATGCACGAGATTCCATGTACGTACATCTTACCTTGTGAGGTTTAGCTGCTTCAAACAGAACAGTTGGGGAAGAACTGTAGAAGTGCTTTTGGAAAAATCCTTTAGGTTTCAACAACAAGAGCTGAATAATATCATCCTCCTTGATTTTCTGTAAAGAAAATGTTCATTATAACTGCATGTAAAACAGAAACTGTCACCCAAATATAATTCCGAAAACGCAAAATATGATCTGGTCAAAATAAGCACTGAAATTATACCAACATTTCAATTATTAACAGCGTTTTACAGATGGCATGATTTGATATCTTCCTTTCAATTAACCCATTGCGTGCGGGAGCAAATGTAGAAACAATGCATTGAAGTGGGGTGAATTTCAGAATTTCAGTAGATCTGACCAATAGAATCAGAGATTGAGTGTTTCCTTGTATTTTGTGAGAGAAGACAAACACAGAGCCGGGTCGCCAGTGGTTTCGCCGCACACATAGAAGATTGATATCTGGACCTCCAGTGGTCCAGCCGCAAGCAAAGGGTTAAAGTTTGCTCAAAGCTGATATATTGATGCTTCTAATGAGTAGAATTTATTATGCAAAGGACTCTCTGGTAATGGATTTCCAGAAATCACAAACGGTCAAATTTTTAAGCATGATATAAAATTGTCATAAATTACCTTATAATGTTTAGTGAACTGTTGAGTGGACTTTTTACATTTTTTGTTATGTTTTTCAAACTCACAAGCTTTTTCACAAATTGCTTGTTAGTTCACATGGTTTCTGAAGGGTGTTTTCTATTTCACATGGTTTTCACACACTTTTGGATGCATAGGGTTCTTTCACAATGAAAACCACTCCAGGGTCAACTCGAAGCGTATGAGAGAATAAATGAAAGACATATTTACCGTCATTTTCTCTACGATCGATCTCACATTCTGCCACCTGTCAGTGCGTCTGTCAATGACGACAGCGTATTTGCATTTGGGCCAGATTTCCCTAATGAAAAATGAAACAGAAGATGGTCATCAGAGAAACATCAATATAGTAGTTTACAAATTAGATATCTTCAACAGAGAACTGCATACACAAGACGAAAAACAAAAACAAGTTTGATAGAAAATACACAGCCATCTTACCGCCCAATTTTCATCAAGTATTCGATCACCGTAAAGAACTCATCATCAACAAGAACTTCATTTTTAAATTCATCACTGAGGATCAGACAAGGATTCCCATCTTTATCTGTAAGACCTGAAACAAAAAATTAATATTAAATTATAAAAACAGAAGCATTTTGTAAATGCACTAGGCGATTATAGGTTCTACAAGTTGAAATTTGGCTAACCGCTTCTAAACCAATTTAAAGCCAATTGTAAGCCTAAATAGCAACATCAAATGGTGCTAGGGACATGTACACTGTACCGCATAACATATTCTCAAATTGTGTTGTGTTGCTTCCTGAGCTGCTTGGCTTTTTGATTGTGCCGTATTGTTAATTTTCAAATAGGTCTAGTTGATAGTGTAAAGATAAAAAGTAATACCGGTTAATAATAAATCAACTCTTGTCCTGCTTACAAACTAGTTAAATGAAGACTTGAAGTCGCTTAATCGATTGCTCATTGGTTGATTGCTAGGGACAAACTTTCTGATTGGTTATATGTTGCTACTTTTGACTTGTTTCAAAAACGTGTATATACGTCAATAGCAGGAAATGAGTTAACATAATGCAGCTTTAAAAAATGAAGCAGCAGCCAGGCAGGAAATTGAGTCAAGAGTAATCATGCAATGGACGAATTTAGTAAATTTGTTGTTTTGTTTGCTCTATGTAATACATTTATGATGTTATGATGTCATTAATGTATTTTGTGGCTTTTACAGATAGGATCCTCAAGTAGGCCTATGCATTTTCATAATCAACGGCAATGCAATCAAAGATCTTGACCGTGATTTCAAAAGAAAAAGTTTATTACAGTGAAATTTGTCTGACTATTGATCAAGATCTTTACAATGAATAAAAATCAGTAGTCACCTACCAGGCAGTAACGCAAACTTCTTCTGCAGCAAATGTGCGATCTCAAGGATTTGTACTCCTGGGTCATGAGCATCGTTGCTGTCACCTAATCAAGACAAAGAACAAACAACTTGCAATCAAAAAGGATACAACTAATATAGCTCTATCCATAAAGTTTGAAAACTAAAGAAGTTTATTAGTTTTTATCCTATTAGCATCTTCGGTGTTGCCTCAAAGCCGAGCAGAGCCCCAGTTCTGGGGGTTCCAGAGGCATTGGTCCAGGAATTCTCTTTTAATTAATTAAACACAGACCCTGAAAAATTTAACTAATACTGAATGTCCGTATATGTTTGCCTTTGTAGCCATTACGTTTAGAAAATAATTAAAGTATAATAAAATATACTTTTATATATAATAATTTTATAAAATATTTTATAGAAGGGTAGGAGGGTGACTATCTTTTCAGTTGCTTTGCAACATCCTTTGCAGTTACATTACATGTGCTGCTTTGACGTCCCATTTTCTCAATGACACCGCTGAGAGTAAGATCAACGACGAACACAAACATTTCACGCCCATTCAACTAGACCACAGCGAGCTCAAATCAATTATTGATGAAGCTGTTTCAACAACTCTCCATGGTAACACTCAGTCAGATAGCATGTTTGAATTGTGACAATGCTTTGAATAAATCAAATAGTCCTTTCAATTTGCAATTACATAGACCCATGAAACAACACAGTTTAACCATTAATTTTGTATTTTCTTTTGAACGAAGAACATAATGTACTTCTCGTAATTTTTTTTTACTCTTAACATTTCGCGGAATAAACTTTGTAAGATGTAAACTCATTGTATGCACGCCGGAAAGGGAACTGTGTAAATTCAATTGCAATTCCCACAACAAAATAGATATCACGAAGGATTTACGTAACGGGAAACTACGTTGCCTGTCGATATGAAATCAGTTTCGTTGTGCTTTTAGTTGAGTTGCGCCCACAAGAAAAGCAAAATCACCGAAGACCAGTTTAAAATCATCAAGCACCTGTTACAACCAGAACGTCTATGATATTAGAAACACGACCACAAATATGCTGCGAAGTACAATATGTCATCACGTACCGTTCATAATGATTTCACAACACTTTCCGTTTGATCATCAGGTTCGGTTTGACTTTCTTGTGATAGTAAACCAATCTGGAGTTTGACTGGCAAGTAAGTTCACAAGCTGAGCAGAAAGTTGAAATCTCTGACAGCAATCATGCCGATATGGAAATCGAGATGTCACGAGTTTAAATCCAAATTCACTCGCTGCATATCGGGTGATACGTTATTCTTGCATTCAGGGCTCGTAGGCCAACCTTTAGGTGGGCAAAAATCCAACTCAGCAATTTCTTGATGACGAGGAAAGCTCTGCTTGATATCAAAACGAAAACATCAAGAACGATTTCCCAAGCGTGTAAAGTTCCCTTAAAGAATCCGTCAAGCTCTGAAGAGATAAGAGATTAGATAACTATCGATGCAGTCAAGTTGATGATACGAAACGATTCCATAGAACTCCTTCGATGAGGCAGCGTATAACAACAAAGCTACGTCGATGGCTTGATCATTTGAGCGTCAAAGCGATTGTATCGCCGTGGTGTCTTTTGTTGACATAACAACCTTGGCATTGTGCATTCTGTCGTAGGCAGACCGCACAAAATCACTGGCGGCTGACTTTTATTTGGCGTCTACCATATCAACAGGAATTGGAAAATTTGATAAAACAATACTAACTTTCCCATGGATTAGAATGTCCGGGTAATTCATGAGTCAAAAAGTACTTTGTTCGAAAAAGACTGGCGTTGTGTTCTTGAAAGCCAAATGCGGCGGGGTGCTTGGCGATGTCCCAGACCCTTACCTCGTGTGAAAATTGGAACGAAAGTCACCCCGCACGATGACGGATTCTACGAGACTGGCAAATTGATGCACATGTCTATCTGGTTTTGGCGAGTTTGGAAGATTCCGTAAACCAGCTATTAAAATTCTATATTTAGTCTGAACAATTTCTTTCAAAATTGCAATCATTCCCAATCGCTGCCACTAAAATAAACCCAATTAAACACAATCGTATGTTGGGTATACTGTACGGGGGCGAGGTGTCAACTTTTTGAAGTTATGCTTGATGACAGATCTGTCACTTTTCTATTCGTTTTGTTTTCCATCTGTTTTCTGACAGGAACGGGCTTTAATTTTTGAAGTTCAGTATTGCACTTCTGTTTTCTGTTTTCAGATATGTACAGCCACCCCTCATCAGCTCTGATATACTATAAACTTAGCACGTGCATTTTGTATGATGTGCTACGGAACCCGAAAATCAAATCAATATAGTTACTGAGGCCTTGTAAATATAGTTATTGCCTATTCCGTAGATTATAAATTGTAAGTTAGGGTTTTTAATTCGTTACTGATAAGACTGTCTATTTCCTTTTTCATACTTTTTAATAAGAATCTGTAAAAGTTGGCTCAGGCGCAATGTTCTTATTTTGCGAATTATTTCATTGCCCAAAATGTCCTTACTTGCCTGGTCGGAAACATCGAATACTTCAACACTACCCTGGCAGAATATTGTGCTTTTTTTTCTCTCAAAACGAGAGCTCAGACTAATAGTTGAGACTTGAGAGTGCTAGTACGGAGCTTTGACGGGCATGTTCAATATCTGTCCAATTTGACCAATTACTATAGGCCGGTGTAAGATTTTATAGAAGAAAGTTGCCGCTTCACGCCAAATCACAGATGAAATATTTTCATTCGACAGAGAAGCGGAAAGATTTTTTGTAACGACGTAATGTCGACAAACAGCGACTCATGTTATTTCGTTGCGCCAGTAAATCGCGTTTACTGTCTCGCACAGTATAAATAGTCATGTTCCATTGATTGTAATTATAATTCAACCAGAGACAACCGATAATACATTAGTTAAACCTAATCTTGAAGTCGTCCTCTCTTGTCGTTGGATATTCGTACGATACCATCACGTCGTTACATTTTCATGTTTTAATAATGCCATCTTAAAATGAACATTGCACGATCTACATTGCTACTATATAGAGCAGCTGCTCTGCTTCAAATTTAAAATGCAAAGTACGTGCAGCGAGAATGATCTGAAGAGCCTGATATGAGGACAAGTAATATTAATCTGTTTGAGACCTAAATTGGATTCCTTCCTAGTCTTATTATTAGATCACAGGTAGTAGCCTGTCATTCAACAAACTATGCGACCCAATGCGAGGGTTCGATCTTCCCTGCGGTACAGCATGTCAAACTCTAATATCTACAATATACCGTGGGAATACAGTCAAACCTGTATTAACAGCCATCTCTATAGAGCAACCATCTGTGTATAAAGGCATTCTATAGAAATCAACCTTAGGTCCCAAAGCTGACCATTAAAGACAGGTTTTACTGTAGTAGTATATAGTTCAAATTTCCTTAATACAGGAAATTACTTGATATATGAATCTACTGTGTTAGTACAAACATTTTCAAAAGCTATATAAGGTCATTTTCATTTTCCGGTTTTACTGTAGTAGATGCAGATCGTACTGTAGGTTTCACTCAAGAGACTGGATGAAGCCGAATTACTTCGGTACTGACTTACTGTACGCATCTGGATCTCTCTGACCACTCAGAAGGATACAACCTTGGGATTTAACCTTCGGAAAAAAGCCTATTCAGCTATTATTGCCAGTCTTAAATGCAGTTAAATCTAATATGCCGACAGTTCGCATGGACAAACACTATTCTCATGTCGTTAACACTTGGCGGTTTTAAACCTCATCTTCATATCCATGGCTGTAGGACGGTCAAATGCTTATCAATGTACCCTGTCAATTGTTACCCTTTTTGAAAATCAAATGGAAAAAGTTGAGTCACTGCTGTAGAATACAGTATTTACTGTAAAGCTGTCTAAATAGTTTTGACAGTTTAATATAATTTCCGTTTAGCTACATATTTACAAGACGTGACTCAAGTCAAGATAGTAAAATGGCTACGCAAGACACCTGACCATATAAGGTTTAGGACTTGATCTTTGTTGTAGAAGCGGATCAGCGTCATGATCAGCGTAGACTCGCGGGCGAACTGGTCGCTCAGTACAGGTGGTCGTTGCCAGCATGAACGACTTTTGCGGAAACGAGGCAAGATCAACAGAACCGCTTTCGGAATTTCAACTACACAAAATCTCATGCATGTCTATTCCATTTGTGATTGTCTCTACTCGTTCCCTTGATAGCTGGCTATTCTACTTTTGTGTTGGAGATAAGACATCGTTGTGCTATAATCACACCGTTTGATGCGTCTCATGTCCCTTTTGGCTTGCCGCCAAGAATACGCTGAGACTCACTCTTGGAAGCGAAGATGACGTGCCATTTTTTGCCAGGCACTGCCAGTTTGGTGGAAGAACTAGACAGTAAGTGCTATTGTAAACTCTATATGAGTTTGATGGAACAATGCTAGCCAAGCATGAAAACACATATTCAAAGAATAACTTCCTGCATATCGTGTAGCAGCCATGATTTTATTTCAGAAAAACTTTTGGTGGTGCTCCGAGATGGAAGGACCGTTATTGGCGTGCTGAGAACAGTCGATCAATTTGGTACGTAAATCTACGGCTAATTGTGCAAATTTTTTCGAAGAAAACTTTTACATGACTATAATCTTGTCTAGTTTACGTCTCTTGGGTTTTAAAGCCAAGAAATGGTCATATTGGAATGCAAATCTGATTGATATTTAGGCCTATAGTTGTACCGTACAACAACGACCAGAAGAGACAGCCGTCCCGCAAACTGCTTTTTAATGCGATTAATATTTATTTGTATCAAGAAATTAATCATTGCCAAGCAGTGATTACATTAGCAAGCACTGTAGACTGCCCATGAAATTCTCGTAGAGAGGTTACACTGCATCAGCATATCAAAGGGCATGTACATCATCAATGCTCTCCGCAACACAATTGAAGCTCGATTCGTGCAGTGGTGCAGAATGCAGAACGAATTGCAGCGGCATCCATGGGCGGCTTGCAACGTTGCTCTAGGTCCTAGGACAAGTCGCAAAGTGTTTGTTGACTTTATGCACAATCTATAGGCCTATATATATTTCACAAGTGTCTTTCTGTATGTTTGCTTGTTTGTCTGTGTGATCAAAACCCGGCACCTGCCACTCATTAGCAAGTATGGATTTGACTAGCTCTGGGAAACAACAAGGCTCTGGTTGTGCACGGTTTTCGAAACACACCGCACAGCGCCAACACTCGAACCACCTCAAAGTTGATCAGTACAAATTGGCATAGAATCTAACGGAGCAGTTTTTAAAACAGTTCGCCTTGAAGCCGAGCTATGTTTCTTGCAAGTTAGACCAAATTATTGCTCTGGAATGGGCACCTAGAATCTGCCTTGCTTGCTTTTGCAAACTCTTGCGCTCGAATGATTCCAAAGGATCGATTTCAGTCTCTTGGGAGCCGTAGCTGAGCTGAGAAACAATAGGCGGCATTCGACGCAGCATTCGATACTGCTGCTTTATGGGCTAAAACTGAGAACTGTGATTTGTATTGGACTAATTTAGCATTCATCCAAATGCGAAGCAACGACGCTGGACGCAGCTGCGATAGCAGCGCGGACCAGCTAGTGCATAAAGAATTTGCATGTAATATTGTTTATGAATTACATGGGAGACAAACTTGATTGTCAGTCCTGATCACCCTTCCTGTGGTCTAGTCAACAGATAAAAGAATAGCAACATACCACCAGGCAGGGCAGAAGTAATTGATCAGTCATATCACAAGAGCATCAACAACTTTTTTGTGTTTCCCAAGTTGATTGACAGGTTCAGTCACAGCACAAATCGAATATGAAAGGAATTGCTAAATTAGTAGAAATTAAGGAGAAATATTCTAACAAAATGAATGTACTACTGACGTATGCCACAACGAGATCTCACTGAAAATGAAATCATAACTTGAGAAGCATACTTCATTCACAGCAAACGAGCAAATAGAACGCAATCAGTTGTCAGCAATATGCAATGGCTAAGACTACGTAAATATGTTCAAAATCACAGCTTGACCTCAATGAAAAATAGCTTGAAAAGCAGACTTCACTGGAGTTTGCAAGGTTTAAAATGTGTTATTATGTAGCTTGCCAATAGCCCAATACTTGTGTATAGCCACGGCGTTTGTACAGACTTTTCTTGTACGAGAAAGATTCCTTCCAGTTACAGTTACTCCACCCTTCTACGTCCTCTTAGTTCACTTAAACAATGCCTAATTAATTCCAAACTTGGATGACCATGTGAGATTATGCCATCATCATCATCATTTATTCACAAATCCAATAAGTTTACAAAAACAT
>OFHS01004188.1:0-14635 GCA_900245855.1 Calvadosia cruxmelitensis | reverse complement strand
CAATTTCTGATACAGTGTAACCCGCTTAAGCGCAATAGTAATTTGCCAACGATATCCTTTGCTCTTATAAGGAATTGTGCTTATCAGGAATCGGTTAAGAGAGTTTGTACTGTACGCATTAATTCGGTACATAGCAAATTGTTTGCCGATAAACGGGTTTTTCGCTTATCCGATTTGCGCTTAAACGGGTAAAACTGTAGTGGCTTCAGGTGTCTCCGGCTACGCCCATGGCACTGTCGAGGCCTGCTGTTGACTGAGACAGTACTCCTTGACACGGGTGAGCGTTTGATTAAAATCAACTCATGAGGTTAATTAGAGTCATTTGTCTTTTAAATATTGGTCTATACTTCATAGTACGAGCGTGAATTAGTAGCTCAAAATTCAATAATTGCTGACAGGTCGCATTCCACTCCAACAGTCACCAATGGTCAACCGCCATCCAATGATTCTGAGAAGTCAACAGAATGGAAGTCGAAAGGCACTCAGCCTATGACATCATCGTCAGCAGCTAAACATTAATTATTGATTTTAATTGAAATTACTGCCGGATCCATGAAGCCGTTGTGTTGTTTCGGTACCAATTTGTCGATGATGCTAACTATTCCTTCAAGGCTACATTGGATGGTACTGTCGCATTACATCTTCCCTCCGTTTGGCGATTTCACCTTATCTGACCTATGTGTCATCTTTGGACAGGCCAACCAATGTGGCGAATCAGCTGCATTCTTGTACCACATTACAACGTGTAACAAAACAGAAAATTACAGAGTTTATAAAATTAAAGGATCTTGATGATCATTAGTTTTAAGAAACGTACTATTTATACTGTAAACCGTATTTTGTCATATGTTCGCTGCCCAGCGAAGAGCGAACAAATATATCATGAACATCTTTGGACAGACCATGGACAGACTGACAAGTAACACTCCTATGACAGCAGTTGTCTTAATTAGGTGGACAAACGGAGGTGTTTCAATAAGCGGCCACAAACTAAAGCACGACACCATAAATGTACAATAAATTCATGAATTTTCACATCAGTTTGGCAAATGGGATGAACTACACGGTGAACGCGAGAGTGACACCGTTTGAGCGTCGACGCAACCATCAATGCCGTGTTATCACGCCGTGACGCAGAAGCAAATTATGAGGGATAAATTACTATTTAGGCGATGCTTGTTGCCAACCGATTAGAAGTCGGGAATCCTTATGGAATCTGTGGCGTAAGTTGCGTGACGTCCTCTATTGTAAATCCAAGGAAGCTGATCCTATTACGTCACTTTGCGTCACACGAGATCGACGCGCATCTCGTTGCCAGCGTATGTTAACGACGACGCTGGCAACGGCGACGTTTTACGATCCATCGTGAGCGTTTCCTGCGACCGACGGCGACGCGAACCGAACAGGAAGATGCCCTTACGATGCGGCGAGCGCGGCAACGTGTCTGACTTCGTCACTTGCGTAGTGTGGACTGGTGGAGTCTATCGAACAGAAACGAAATGTCGTTAACCGAATGAAAACAATATGGCATGCTTCAAATATAGGTCTCAAGGGCAAAATTTCAACACAGCAAGGACTCCACGGTCCGTGCAGCGTAAGAGCTATGTGTATATAGCCTGCTACATGTTAATTATTTGTTTTTGATTTTTGTTGAATAATAAAGACACATACATACATACAGGACTCGATTCTCTGAAAAATTAAAGAACAATTCTGCTCTATGAAAAAACGTTTTATGTAACTTAATAGATTTTTTGGATTAAAGTAACGCACACACAATATAAAAACACGAAACATTTAGCATCATGTAGAACTTCCTATCCAAAGATTCAATTTGAATCACTAGGATTGACTCAAAACCCTTTCTAGATGGATTGCGCTTCGAAGTTCCGTCATCACTATTATCCAGACGTTGTACGAAACAACGGAGCACGTGTCACACGAGATGTCCCGTCTTCGGTGAATATGAATAAAAAAGAACAGTGTCCGCAGGATGGCAGCGGGCCAACATGACGGCGGTTGCAAATGTCATGGCTTAGTGCAAGGCATTGTACATCTAAACTTTACCATCCTTCTATATGTCGAAAGCGTAGGCCACACTGTCGTTTTTATCAACGTCAGTGAAAAGCAAAACAATACAGCACAGGAAGATTAATTGGGAGTAGTGGCCTAAATCAATTATAATGGGTGCCGTCAGATCTCTGGCGTCTATGGATCACTTCTACATATGCAGTAGCAAATTAAGACTTTTAATCTACAGCAATAAAAATTCATGCATGCGATCTATGCATCCTACCAGCCCACAAAACAACAATAGCAACACATGCGAGGAAACAATTGACTAACGCACACTCCAGACGCATGTTGGAGTGAATTTGCAGTTTTGGAAGTGATTTTGAGCTCATGTGGACATTTCTGATAGCCAAGGGCAGTGCAGAAATCGAAATAAATGAAGACCAGGGAATGCATTTCAAGCAAAACGAACGTCTGCGCATGCGGAGTAGACTGAGCTCGTCTACTTTCCACAATGCATCTGGAATGCTTGGCGAATCGCATCAACGTCAAAACAACGCGAAGGAACGACGTCAAAACAACGTGAAAGAACAACAACATCAAATGTGATCATGATGAACAGACAACACATTCACAACGACACACGTGTGCAGCGTCAACGTTATTGACTCACGCCTGAACGCACGTGACGTAAAATGACAATGGACGGGGGTTAGCAATGACAGATGGGTGGAAATTGTCGTTTAAATGACGTCATCCAGTAGGATATCCCGTTTGCAGATGAGCCCACGGCAACAGTGGTATGGTCCGCAATTAACTACAGTAAAACCTGTCAATAATTGTCACCTTTGGGACCTGAGGAAAATGACTTTTATAGACAGGTGTACCTTCTGTCCGGCTTGATTTCCATAGAAAGTGTCATTTTGAGTGATGAAGAGTGGCCTTTATACACAGGCGGTTGCTCTATAGAGGTGGCCGCTAATACAGGTTTGACTGTATCTTAAGGTTTTAAAATCAACCGCGGATTTAATGTTGAGTCGTTTACAGCACTTTGAATTTCGTGCTGTTCCTAAACGATTTCAATTCTAAATTAAAAATTTAAATTTAAACATCACATTTATGCAGAGTAACAATAAATTGAACTGCTTGCTGAGCAGTCGTGGGGCAGGCTCGGCAGCGCGGCAATTGAATACACTGCCAGCGTATGTAATAGTTGCTACAGTAGCAAAACATGTTTTCCTACGCCAGTGGTATATTTGTGCGTGCGACGATGAAAGCAATATAATAGACAATTCTGAATTCCACGTGCCACGCTCATTTTAATAACGTCGACGCTGCATAAATGTGACGTTCCTAAGAACCAACGAATACTATAAAGTTGTCATATTATGGAAGTTGGGCGCTTACGGGTCGATTTAGCCGCAACTGAGTTGAATTGGCGGCGTTTTACTCTGTCGTAGTGCGAGGACGCGGAGAGGTCTGAGCCAGAGGAGAGATGGGTTTACGCCTGATCTGCGGCGAGTGGACGACCGCCTTGAACGACGACCACACGTTCGTACCACGACGACGCGACTGTGTGATGAGAAACAGCACGGCTAAACGAAGAACAAACACTCCCACACCGCAACGAGGCATCAATATCTATAACGAGGCAGGAACAGCTACAAACTGCAGAGATCAATTACATGGCATCTAGTGGTAGAAGTGGAGCATCAATGACACACAGAAGACACCACTGAGCTCAGTTATACTTAAACATTAATATTCAATTTAGGGTAAGTTTAAGCTTTCAATTGGCGATACCATTATGAATCTCAATCAAGTTGTTTCGTTTTAGAAGTCTTATTTTAAATATTGAACATCTCTCGCTTGAAAATGTGAAACGGAATGATGATATATACAGAACAACAGCCTCGCAGTGGCGTGCGACGTATGAGTGAGGAGAGTGAGGGTTAGTTAGTAAGTGCGAGAAATGTGCCAGCGATTGCCATGGCAACGATGTAACTACTTACCGCGTTGAGAAATGAGTTGTCGATGGACGATGAGCTTCCAGATCGACGGAGATTGCCACTCGATTCAGCTTCTGTTATCAGCAGCAAAAGATAACAGGAGAATAGTAAAGCGTAATGGTAGAGTGAAGATTCAAACTAAACAGTATCAGCCCAACATTTAGTCGAATGGAAATAGCATGCATATCAATAGGAGTCATCCGACAGAGAGATATGCCGTAAAAGCGAACACAAGTTGGATTTGAACCGAAAATGACAATAAAAGTTCGCTTCTGAAATATATTCGAATTAGCAGAAATGTCTAACAAATTGTTCATGTATTCAGAATTCTTTACCTTCTACAGTAGCAAATATGACTCTCGTGGACATTCTTTGAAAGCTCAGTATGGTCCTGTGTCCAGCTATAACTGTGTTAAATATGAATTTCTCAACCGTATTACGCCAATGTGGAATTCACTACCGGATGAAGTTGTAATTTCTAAATCCGTAGCTAGTTTCAAGTATAATTTAGATAACGCGTTGTTATTACAGTTTTGTAAATGTTACTAGGTTGCATGTAAGTGGACAACTCAAATAGTCCCTGTGTTTGCCTGTCATGTTTATGGCAAACAAATCAAATCAAATCAACTCCTTTCTAATCATACTCAAACAGGCGATTTCTATTTCTTCTACGCCACTCCCCCTCCCGTTGCTGTACAGCCGCCGGTACAAACTTCGAGACGTCACGTGCAAACGTCGCGTGCAAACGTACCAGCCGACGCCTCGACGATGTTGCACATGGAACTCGACATGGGCTTGCTTGATTCGGCGACGTCTTCCGCCTCAAGGTAGTTGCCGTTCTTCGACATGTGAAGGTCATTTAAGCTGACACTGTCTGCCCGGCGCTTGACGTTGACCGTCAAGCTGCGCTTCTTATCACTGTTCTTCTTGCGCGCCGTCTGCAGGGCTGTCGATCGAAAACACAGATGACAGTCAAATGGGTGGGGGTCAAACGGGTGCAGGTCAAACTGGAGAGAGCGTACAAATGACAAGTCAATGAAACAAGCGCTAAAGTGACAACAGCTTACTGTGAATTGCAAAGGGATCACGAAAATCAAATTCGTTGGTTAAATTAAATTAAATTAATTTCGAAACAATTCAATAGTGGGGCTATGCGCTAGCACGATGCTTACAACAAACAAAATCAGGGACATTATGCATAACACTAGCATGCAACAGTCTTTAAGTGTAACCTCAATAAACCTCTACTTAACAGTTATTCCAACAAAGGCGGCAGGGGCATGTTACTCTGATCCCTCCTCAAATAATTATATCTGTTTACAGACCTCCCTCAGGCCTCAGTAGAATAACTTCGCAATGTACAGCGTCGTCCTGACAGGCAGCTTTGGCATGCGTCACGTCACACACACAGCCCCCTACAAGCCATAGGACACACACGAATCCAATCTCCTCAGAGCCATAAGATTATCCGCCGTTCAACATACAAGACCCAAACAGTCGTTGTTTCTTCGTCCCTTTAATTCCCGTTTCTACCGTGGACCCAGGAAAATGAAAGGCGTAGAATTGTATGTATAGCAACTGCCAGGACGAAAGACGAGAGACGGTTGCATTTGACAGTCGGGGAATAAATATAACACAAATCCACGTTGGGTTGCCCTTGAAATAGGAACTTCATATAATTCTTCGTATAGATTCGAGTAGAAACAAAATGAGTCAATTATTGGCGAAAAGAAAACGTCTATTCAGGACTCAGGTAATAATCATAGCAGACCATCACGCACGATACGAATTATGAATGAGCAGAGAGAGGGAAACGTCTCAGACTGGACTATGCGTTGTGTCATCACCGCTGTGCATTGCTGGTTTTATAGTGCATTCACTGCTTCGACAGCTGAGCAACCCGAAGACAACAAAGAACGGTGCTGTATTGCCAGCTAACGGGAATGGAAAATATCGAAAAAGGGATATAAAAATAATAAAATGTGGCCTTCGATATCATCATGGAGCTCTCGCAGTATCAATAGTCGAAACAAAACGACCATCAGAAGTTCAGGACTCGAGAAGCAAAAGCATCATCGGATAAAGTAAACTTTGTCAGAATCAGAGAAGGAGCAGTTGGTGTGAACTGACGTAAAAGCATGCTACTGCACGTAAACACAGCGAAACCAAAACAGCCATTCAACCCACCAATCAACCAATGAAGTGCTGGGAAAGCATGAGGACTTGGTCACGTGACTACAGCAAATGGGAACGTGGAGTGCCTACAGGGTCGAGGAGGGGGCAAGGGGAGATCAGTTTACAAATATCTGGCCGACGGATGTTCACAAGTACTTACATGAGGCAGTGTGCTTCAATTTGTTGTTTTTGCCGCCGTCATAGAGGGACATTACTACAGGAATGGGGAAAACGGACGGAATTAATACAAGGCGGCGGCAAACAGTCGAAATTGCGGCATGTTGATTCAGATGCATAAAACGCCGCTTAAAAATAAACGCTTGAATACAATGACGGGTGAAACCCGACACGGATGGCAGTCCATCTGTGCATTCAAGAAACAGTCGAGAGCAAGGCGATCGAACGACCTCGCACAGATGTCATATTAAAGCCCACAGCACTCGTCTCTCGAAATTACTATGCTCACAAGAACAAGGCGGCTTTAGCGTGCTCTGCCGCGGGACTCACGTGCCATGTAAAGGTCACCCGAAGACCACACAAAGACAAACACAATAGGGTTACGCGGCTACGAAAAAGATGCAAGGTCAACAACCGGAAGTGTCTGACAGGTAACACGATAGCAGGCACATCGGTGACAATGAAAGGAACCCAGGGCCGTCCTCCAAGTACAGTCGAATGCAATCCATTCGTTATTAAATAGAATGCGTCATTTGATGCGTATGGCGTGCGCAAGTTCACTTGTCGAAAGAGTGGAAACGCAGCTGGTTCCTGAAGAGACGAGACATAAAGAAATTCTGAAAAACCAGATTCAGGATTCACCTGTCCCGTTGTCCCGTACTACACCCATGCCAGGGCGGTGTCACTTCTAAATGGTAAAACCGAAAGACAACCACACGCCTTGCTTATCTCACAACTAAGTGAGGCTGCTGCGAGGTTAGCTGCGTTGTGAGAAGAAGATACATACAGGCTTACAGCAGTATGTATACATTGCCTACAGCAGTCTATCAATCGTAGTCACGACGCCATGGTGTGCCCCGTCTGATTGTGAAGACGCCGGCGTCTGCACACTATTTTATCTCTACAACACACACTGCCAGTCATCATCGCAATCAGGGGGGAAGGAACAGAGACTAGCTCGTAATGAATAATCATTGCCAAGTTAAACTGAAGTCAACATTTGAGATAAAGACCATCCGATCATTGTCCCACTCTGTCTTAGCGGTCACCTGTCTAAGGAGACCACCTTCAGTGTTCCCACACATGTTCAAACGATAAGAATTTAATTGTCTAAGGTGGTTGGTCACCTGTGTTATCTAGAGACCACCCTAGTTCAGTGGGTGATCTTATGCGCATGGCTCGGGGCATGGCTCCCATGTGAGCTAAACAGCGCCGCTAAAATGTGGCTTTATTATCGAGGGGATATCGACATTCCGCAATGTAAGTATAATTCTTATGCAACGTCTATCAGCAGGATTGTGTTGAACTTACCGATTCTGATATTCTCCATCCCTTGCGTCTAAACGAATAAGGAAACAATTCATGATCACCATGGTTACAGGCATAATCACATGCACTCTGTGACACCACACGGATGACCTATCTGTGCTATTTGAACAATCGATGTCCAGTGAAACCTGTTTATAATGGTCACCTCTGGGACCCGAGGAAAATGACCTCTTTAGATAGGTGGCCTTTCTGTCCAGGTTGATTTCTATAGAAAGTGTCATTTTGATGTTATGAAGAGTGGACTTTATAAACAGGTGGTTGCTCTATAGAGGTGGTCGCTAATACAGGTTTGACTGTAAAAGGTTTGTAGCAGAAAGCCAGAAACTAACAGCAAATGTAAAGATTAATCCAATGATCATCACTCCCTAGCAAACTGGGATGTTGTCATTGCAGCAAATGGATGGCGAAAGTTCATACGGCGGATTTTATCACTGTTTGAAGCTAGCGTAGATGAGCTATACCAGCACAAGAAGGATTAGCATGTGTACCCATCACTGTGTGTACTAAGCGGTCACACGTAGAAGCCCTTACAATCAATACATTCACCATTCACTTAATCGAATAAGATCTTTTCAGGGGTACTGTCAGAATGTCCCAACCTGATATCTAGTACTTTTGGAACTATTTCTGGTATAGGGACCAAGTTGAAAATATGACATTAAAACCTGGAAGATGAAATTTCTAATAGCGATCCTGGTGAATCAATGGTTTCCATCTTAACCCTTGTCCTGCTCACAAAACTAGTTAAATGAAGACTTGAAGTCGATTTATCGATTGCTCATTGGCTGATTGCTAGGGATTAACTTTCTGATTGGTTACTTGTTGCTACTTTTGACTTGTTTCAAAAACGTGTACATACGTCAATAGCAGGAGATGAGTTAATTGAACAGTTTTCTTTGTGAATCTATTTGTGGCACAATTGACTCCGCCTAATTGAACGGCCACAATAATCGGACTAGCCGTTTTAAAGGACCGATGTGTTACCATCGCCAGCACGTAAAATGCAAATAGAGTCAAACCATGTTAAATTACCTCGTGAATATACTCGTCTAACTCATCAACAAATGCTTTCCTGGTCGTCTCATCCATCATGTTAAAACAAGCAAACATCTGCAAAACAACAAAACAGGAATAAACAAATTGCACTCGGATCTAAAACACAATGTCATGTCAAGCAGTCATCATCGTCATCATCGTTTGACTTATAGAGGGTATGCCCAATAAACTTCTCCTGTGGAGCCCTCATTAAAAACAACATGTCACTTATTTTAATACAGTGAAACCTGTCTATAATGGTCATCTTTGGGACCCGAGGAAACTGACCTCTATAGCCAGGTAGCCTTTCTGTCCAGGTTGATTTCTATAGAAAGTACCATTTTGGGTCTATGAAGAGTGACCTCTATACACAGGTGGTTGCTCTACAGAGGTGGCCACTAATATACAGGTTTGACTGTACTTGTATATACATTATAATCATAACAGAAAACCTAGCGAAGCTTAGGCCTACACAAAACAGTACATGGTAAAACTGCTAATGTCTAAATGTGGTTAGGTGATGCATGCAGTAATGTAAAATTGTACAAGCCGCTCTGCCAAAAATGGATAAAAGGTAGTTCAGGGAATTCAAGCAACGTTTAAAATATTGGTTCTTGAATCGTCCAATAGCAATGTAGCTTGTCATTTCAATCGGTAATTTGTTCCATAGCTTTTGATCCAGAAATGGGAAACGGGTGTTCGCCTACTTTGATGGAAATAGGTTGGGCACTTTAGGCAGCAGTTCAATAGTACTTACTTTCATATCGACTTTACTTCTGAGCAGCACGCCATGTGTATAATCTAATGATGTAAGCAAAGAATAAGACACATTCAAAATAGTATCATATTAATAGATTTAGCCACCACATAACACTGCTAAATTACATCTAGCGTGAAACTGCAGTAAACTTACATTCGTTTCTGAATTCCTCAACTTGCGTATTAAGTAATTTGTAGCATGTTTTGAAGCTGAACACATGGCCATTTCCATGGCCGCTACCACTGGGACGGACTCTCGCCTTTGTCAACTACAATCAAAGCAGAGAGATCGATGCAGCAAGTGATGACAGTTTTCCAGTCCAAGTAAACGCAAGTAAGCTAATGTACGCCACTTGTCAGGTAGAAGTCCTTCCCCTCTAGAATACAACCATCTGTCCAAGGAGGTCAAAATTGAAATTTGAAAGTAACCAATTCTGGTATTTCTCACAGAAAGCAACGGACAACCAGTCCCACAGTTCATTTTCCTTTGACTTTCATCTCAAGTCATCACAAATCATGTGGGGGGTTAACTGAACTAGCCAACAATAAAAATTGGATAGCTACCCTGTCATCCATCATATTGCACCACTAGAAGTTCTTTGGTAAGAAAATTTGAGATGCTATAGACAGACAAATGTGTCGTTCTGGACATTTCAAATAATACATTCAAGTGGCAACAGCACAGATTAGTCGTCACTTGTCATTCATTTAAAAACGTTGCCACTTACCAGCAGCATGTCGTTAAATAAAAATGCAAATCTCTGGTGTGGTTTGTCACGGCGTGTTGGATCGTAAACTTCGTTTAGATTGAATAACTTGACAAACTGACGATGTGGGACGGCAATGTGCTGCAAAAGAGATATATCGGTACCAAAATACCAGTCAACGAAGAACCAGGCTACTGAGCAATGGAGGAAGTCCAATTTAGTTTCAGACAAAAGAAACATCTCACGTAACGATTAATACAATGTCTGTATTATCAGTTTGGATTTAATGACAATGCAAACCCATTAACCCATCTACATGTCTTCATAGCGAGTATCAACATCACTCTGAAAGTCTACATAATATAGCGTTTATGAAATTACGCTAATATCTAACAAAATACACAGAAAAGCATTATACAGTGAATCCTCGTTAATATCACTATGATTTTCCAGTCAAAAATCGTGATAATAAGCGGGTCGTGATATTAAGCCAGTAAAAATAGTTGATTCTGAAAGAGCTTGCTTCTCAAAGTGAAGTGATATTAAGCGGGTTGTGATATTAACCGAGGTGCTATTAACAGGGTTACACTGTGGTGACACCTGTCAATAATGGTCACATCTGGGACCTGAAAAATGACCTTTACAGACAGGAGGCCTTTCTGTTCAGGTTGATTTCTATAGAAAGTTCCATTTTAAAGTTATGAAGAGTGGCCTTTATACACAGGTGGCTGCTCTATAGAGGTGGCCACTAATACAGGTTGACTGTATGAGATAAGCTTGTGATGGAGCATACAGTTGCCTGGCTTTCACACATAACATAGAACGCAAATGAGGGATCAACGTGTATCTTAGTCTGACTTTGGCTTACCGGTGTCTTGCCAATGAAACTATTTTCGATTTGTTTCAGCTGTGTAGTGTGATCATCTCCTGTTGCGAATGCATTCTACAAGAGGACAAATATTCGCTAGAGGAACCATACAGTAATTGTGGTTGTGTACAGACAGCATTGTGAGGATGTGTAATATCACAAAGACACAGACAGGGGATTGAGGAAATCACAATATTGAACAAGAAGAGTCATGTAGCTAATGACTACACTCTCTCGATTCATAAGAAATTTCCCTTCCAGGATATTAATTAAATAAATTTCCCAGGACCTGCTCAAGTCACAAATTTTTCAACACTATTTAAGGTACAACAAAAGAACGAGAAATAACGGGGATCGATTGACTATAACCAGAATATCCACTGTGCAATGAGTTGTTATTGAGGAACAACTTGAGAGTTGGGACAATGCTGCAATCTAAAAGTAAGTCTGCACCACCTGAAGCATCACATCAGGTAGTCCAGTCATTACGTATATCATCTACGATATGTCTCTATTTTAATAGTCAAACAAAGAATCTACATGTAGCAGGCTACATGCATATAGATAGATAGATACCTATTTAATTTGATCATGAACTGTACCGCAGAGTATTTTTCTACAACTAAAAAATACATAAATAAATCTTAATTAACTTTTTTAATCTAGACTTCTATATCCTTTATACACAGGTGGCCGTTAATACATGTACTGTATTAATGACTGTATTAACCTTTTGTATCCTGGCATAAATGTTTCGAAGCAGCTCTTGAGGAAGATCATTGCCATTGTCTGTACCTAGCCATGAACAACAATAAAGACATGGATTAGAGCAATTCTCATTGAAGAAGAATCTCAAGTGTTCTGTCACTGTGTATTGCTTCAAGTGCCTGCCTTTGGTTGATTCATTTTGATGATTGCTTGCTTTACTGAGATTTCACTCGATACAATACAGTGCATTCCACCCAGGATGAGTGTGTCAAATGCTTCTATGGAGATAAGTAAAGTGATGCAGCACAGCGACATATCAGCAAGCACCTTGTTGTCCTTGCAAACAAGTGACCCAATCAAATCAAGCCGATGGCTTTTAGAGGACTCGGGCAGTGGTTCCTGTATTATTGAACCCTGGTTTACGAAATGGGAATTGAATGTTCCTATAGGCTTGACAGCCTTTTATGGGAGACCGAGGCTGCTTTGATTCATTCATTGTTTATTTCTTGACTGGGTCTCTTATGTCGAATAGATAGGCCTACTTAAAACTGTACTATTGAACTGCACTCTGGCATGTCAACGAATGCGGGATTGCGCCATGTCAAACAACTTTACTGATTCCCACAAAAACAGTTGAAGTTTGGATGCAGGCTACGTGTGACCCTGCTCTAATGCCGACACAGACACAAGCAGTTTAATTGTACCTAATGAATGCTGTGTAAACATCTTCTACATATTTGCAAAAATCCCAACTTACCCCGCAGGTTGCGAATGAAATCTTCAGCAGTCATCTTCCGTTTGACATTTTCATTGTGCAAATCGGTGTTTAGCATTGCGATCGCAAACGCTAGTACCAGAATTGTGTCCGGATCATCAGACAAACCACCAGGGTTACAAAGTACATACTGCTGTGAGAATTCCTACAGCAATAATAAAACAAACAGTTTCAATCTCCGAGCAGCACGATAGTCCTCCTACAGAGACACTACAGATTTATGTAATGGGAATCTTTACAAACATATATGTTACTAGGTTCTATTAAAGAAATCATAACTTTCTTCATCACAAACAATATCACAAATTTAGAACTAGCAAACAATACTCCACTAATTATCCAATAGCATAATTTATCCAATATTAAAAATTTATAATTATAACTATAATCAGCTAATTATCCATTCATGTATGCTCTACTTCACACAGACAAAGTTGTCCAAATTTCTGGCAGGACGGCATTACTTTTAGAACATGATGGTGCAAGGGCAACCCCAAATGAGGTGAGATGGTGTTACCTGAAGAAATCTTTCCACCGATTGTGCTTCTCCCTGAAAACAAGCAAGTTCCAAAGTAATTAATATAACTAGCATGAATGTACTCAACATGGTTTATAGAAATAAAAAAATCCATCTAAAACATTATGCTGTGAGAGAACAACTCACCGTCAATTTGAAGTAAGATTGGAACTGTCTCAAGCCTTCGTCAACATCCTTTCCAGCAAAGTTGAATGAACATGCAAATTCGCTGTAAGTGGAAAATACGCACTGCATTGGCACATTTGCAAGAGGATTTCATCAAACTAATCAGCTAAATATGACAAAATCGTGAGATCTCTGAAAGTGGATTTCTATAAGCAAGTGTTTCCGTTTTACTACATGCTGCTTCCACTGATGCTTTAACAAGATCATCAAAATTAAATGTCTTCTCTCAGCTACATAAGTTGGTGCTTAGTCACAGTAACTATCACAGATATGTGTACATTATTCTCTTGTATTGTATATAATTTAATTCCTGAGTTTTTGGATCGACTGAAATAAGCAAAGGTTCCAATACCTGATCCCTAGACGACATTAACATTTTTAGAAAAAGCAAAACGGCAAAACTGTGACAGCAAAAAAGAATGACGGCAAATTACAAAAGCACAAAATCAGTGACTGCAAAATACGAAAAGAACAACACGGCGACGGCAAAAGAGTGAGAGCACATTGCCATTGTCTTGCTCTCAAGATTTGGAAAAATGTTTACTGTTCCATTGCTTGACCAATCAGTGGTGCAGTAAGGTTCAAGTGTGGTCATCCTACTGTAATTGATCAGCCTATCAACAGATTCAACCCTGTCTCTGACAAAGAGGATATGCTTACTAACGACACCTTGTGAACCTGATAAAATGTATTGCCATAATAGTCCTTTGTGAATATTGACAAGCTTGTGTTCAAAAGCAATCTAATAAAATTAGCAACCTTTGCGTTTACTCTTTATGAGATTCTGCTTCCTTATCTTTCAATTTACTTGTGGAAATTTTGCTTTAAGGCATTTGGAAGATGCAAGATCGCCCTATTATCTTTTTCTGCTTAGTGCTACTAAGTATTGCTTGCCTAAAAACGATTTATGTTCACAGATAAGATTTAAAATATTCGAAAGGTTCAAGTCAAATTGATCGAGTTACTAGCTGTTGAACACTCGAACATCCAAATTTAGTTGAACAGGATTTACTAAGTACCATGTGGTGGCAAAAAGAAAACAATCAAGTGTGTGCATAATTAAAGAGCTTTGAGAAAATCATTGCTAACGAATAAGAGTAAGATCGGGAAAAAAGTTTGGAATAAAAAAGTAAGGAAATTCTTTTCTTTGCACTTCAAAAAATATATGCTGCCGTTCTAACATGTGTGACAGATCCCATTCTGAATTTTGACATGCAGTAATCTGACAATTATAGCTGATTTAGTATCGTAAATTTGTGTTTTCTCCGTCTCTAACATGTTTTTTCTAAAATGTTGTGCTTCTTTGATGAAAGTGAAAGAGGTCAACTTTCCTCCTCAGTCCTCACGCAGTCTGTGACATTTGCAGCACACAAGGCC
>OFHS01004187.1:0-14636 GCA_900245855.1 Calvadosia cruxmelitensis | reverse complement strand
CCAAGTGGTAACGACCGTGGCGGCGACTAGCAGTAGCGTTCGTGACTATTTACTGTGCCATGTTATGTACGAGACTCGGGCAAGAGAACACACACCCGAGCTAGTCAACAAGGAACAATCTCATCCGTTACAATCACGCGACTGTGTTTACCCAATCTCTCACAGTAAGTGGCCATGTCTTCCGGACATGACACGATAGCTAATTACGTCATTACATAACACAGCAGAGGTAGCGCCAATCAGGGTACTACACTCGCTTCTTCTTCAGAAGTGATTAAAACATATATTTAGCGAACACAACAAATTAATAGAGAAATCAAAAGCTAAAATCAATACATTAAGAATCACGTCCGAATATCCATTCAATGTTCAGGTTCTCGTGATAGTGCTCTCGTGAGCTAATACGATTCCACTTCAGGCGGCCCAGGACCACTGAAACCAACTCTGCGACTGGCTGTGTCGCATGTCCACAATGACAGCTTGTCAACGTATTCATTGACGGGTGGTACTGCCAGTTCCCTCTCCCTCGTCACGATTTCATCCGACTGGCCAACTTTCTCTGCAGTGCCAGCGGCAAACAAGTTCAATCCGTGANTAACAGAGCCAACGTAGAGCTAACGATTGCAATTGTTTTCATCATGATCTGAATTGGTGGGGGGGCCAGCTCAAGGGTAGTGCTAACTTCCTGAGACACAGATGAGATAGCCAATGTCAGGGACAATGGACATTGAAATTCGTCAGCATAATTATTATTTCTTAATTGATAGTAATTTTATATAGTAATTTTATGCTTGAACAATTTACTCCCGGCTGCATTTAATGTAGTGCATGGGGAATTTTTGCCAGCAGAAATTGGCATCGTAATTGTCACCCGTGCAAATTCCTCTGGCACACACCCAGTTCGCTCCATTTCTGGGGAAAATTTACACTAAACAAACTGCTCATTTCTAGTGTTTTCAAGAGTTTTCTCATGGTTTCTTTCATCTTCTAATCGTAATTTGCAGCAAGCAGCCTACAGGGGCATATATAGCAAACAAAAGCCCAAGCCGTACCATTAGGCCTACTGAGACAAGTGTGAGTTGCTATGGAAAGCATAATAGACCTGAGCTCCTTGCGGCAAGCTCAAATTAAATTCTTATCTATTGGTGGTTGGTCAAAACTAAACAATCGCAGGCAAAGTGTGATGTGATGCTGATTGGTCGATTTCCAGGTGATTGTTTCAGATAAAAAATGCATGTGGCAAGTCAAGCGAGTGCTAGAAACGCTATCCTCCATGCAGACAAACGTATTTTGGTAATAAAGTCTGTCCACGCAGTTGGGCTAAGCTTCCTTGTTCACCAACTGTCAGCTTCAGTGTAGTGTGCTGTGATTGGTTCTAAATGACAATGCAGCTCCCCATAGGCCCAACGCAAAATCAAACAGCTCAAAATAAACCTTGATTTTCTATTTTGCTCCATAGAATAAGTAGCATTTCTATAACACACATGACCAAAGACTTGGCTTTTGATTGATACAAACTTTGTTTGTGTAAATTCAGAAATCGCTTCACAAGAATCATTTGACACATTGTAAACAACACAATTTTCATGAGTTCAATAACAAAACACTAGCAATGTCTGCCAATAGAAAATATTAGCAACTGAAAACAGATACATATAAACATTCAGTGCAGGTTCAATCCTTCTGTGCAGCTCATGCAAATATCAATACTGCCACGAGGGACATCACAAAACAATATTTCTGATCACAGCTTGTTGAGCAGGTAATTCGCGACAAGTTGAGTTTATGCCCGATCTAGGTGGCAAATGCAAAGCAAAACACAACACAGGCAGACAGCAAAAGAGCAATTTCTCATTATGTAAACAAATGAAACCGCTTCTTATTTTAATTTTTAATAAACAATGCCACTCGGGAAATATAATGCAACTGGAATTAACTTTTGATGAAAACAGTTAAAAAACAAGTTATATCTTTCTTTCTTTTCAAGGTTCAAGATTCAAGAATTTGACGTAACCAGTTGATTGTCAATAATTTGAAAAATGGCAGCTAATTAACAAAACTGATGCCTTTTTAGTTAATCGTCCTGTAGTGACCGAAGAATTACACACAACAAGGCTGAGTACTGCAGATTCACGAACTAATATATTTCACAAGAGCACAAGATTACACCACAAACAATCATGTGACATATACGATTATGAGGTAGCCAAGCAGGGCACTACACTCGCTTCTTCTTCAGAAGTGATTAAAACATGATATTTAGCAAACACAACAAATTAACAGAGAAATCACAAGCTAAAATTAATACATTAAGAATCACGTCCGAATGTCCATTCAATGTTCAGGTTCTCGTGATAGTGCTCTCGTGAGCTAATACGATGCCACTTCAGGCGGTCCAAGACCACTGAAACCAACGCTGCGACTGGCTGTGTCGCATGTCCACAATGACAGCTTGTCAACGTATTCATTGACGTCACGATTTCATCCGACTGGCCAACTTTCTCTGCAGTGCCAGCGGCAAACAAGTTCAATCCGTGAACTGTTCGTTGTGCAACAAATTTCATGTGTGGAGTTGCACAATCCGCATCCAGGTTGACGAAGGCAGACCCTGATGCTGCATCACGAGCAAAAACCATGCCTACGGAGTTCATTGGTTTTGTTTCTCGTCGTGGAAACCTCCGCCAGTGACAACCGCGTCACAAACCTCGGCTGTGGTCGTGTCAAATGCCTGTAGCTCAAACCACCTCCTCAGCCACCGTGTGTTCTCTCGTTGTCCTACGAAGGTTTTAAGCAAATCCACTGCGCCAATGTAGTGACCGAAGAATTACACACAACCAGGCTGAGTGCTGTAGATTCACGAACTAATATATTTCACAAGAGCACAAGATTACGACACCACATACGATCACGTGACATATACAATTATGAGGTAGCCAATCAGGGCACTACATCGTCCCATCATTGCTTTTTGTTATAGACTGAGAATTTGGGGGATACCTTTTTCTGTACTTTTCTGAATATTTTTTCTTCAGAAAAGTAGTTGTTGTTATGACTGAATGACATAGTCACAGCGCAGGCCTTGAATACAGGCAGAGGGATGTTATCAACTAAAAAGGCATCACTTTGTTATAGATGCAGGACCAACTGACCACATTTGTCTGCAGACAGTAGGAGCAGCATCTACCGGCATTCTCCAATGCTGTGAACGACATGCTGCCTAGGGCTGTAGCTGCTAGCTATAATATTCTAGTATAACAATAAAATATTTCTGTTATAATGTTGAATTTGCTGTAAAATTTCTTTACTTTTCTCAGAAAGGTAATCTCAAACAGCTTTACTTTTCTAATTTACTTTCAAGTAAAATATATCGCGATTACTTTTGTGATTACTGGAGTAAGAGAATAGAAATACTTTTTACTTTTACTCAAATAGGCCTAACATCTTGCATTACTTTGCTGGACGCTGTTCTTAACTACATTTCTTTCTTGTAGAGTTTCATCTGCTGCTGTTGACGATGATGTTTCACAACGGATTGAGCCTGAACAGTTGCAAAGGCCTATCAATGCTATTGGTGATTCAACAAAGAAGAAAACGAAGAAAAAGAAAAAACACAAAATGCAAAATGCAGACAGCGATTCAGACCAACACCAACCTTTGATGGTTTCAACCAGACCAGAAGAAGACCTTTCTTCCTCAAAAGCCGACAAAGCACCATCATCAAAGAAACGTAAACGCAACGAACTTGACAATACTGAACATCACAAAACACATAAGAAAAAGAAGATGAAACGTGAAACATGTTAATAATTTTACGACTATTTTGGAATGAAATGTTGAAATTTAGCTACTGTTGCTGATTATCTACTACTAGCTCATGGACTGCTCTTGACCAGTGTTTGTCCATCAATGCATGCTTCACCAATCAGTTGTGATGTAAAATATCAGTCTAGTAAGAATTTGTCCATCGATGCATGCATCAGTTGCATCACCAATCAACTGTGATTTAAAATATCAATCTAGTAAGAATTAAGATCATAAAGTAAGTTGACCTTGCATTATATCTACACCACAATCAGTTTCATTGCTTGTGAGGGCCATCCTTCAATATGACATCAACACGACACCAAATGGCTAAAAAAATTGATGTGGATATAAAGACAACCGACCTATTTATAGAAAGGAATGCTCTTCGAACAAGGATTATTTGAGCCTGGATTATTTCTTTGTGGTTCAAATCTTGACAAGATTCAAAAGATTTTTCAAATGTATTTGTAATCTGTTTTATCAAAAGCTTCACTTCAGAGGTTTCTTGCGGTAATGAAATATCCTTGCTTTCCGTGCCTTGTAAGATTCTGTTTTCTCCTCTTTCAATTGTGTGTGGAAAGTATAGAGTACTCCACGGCACGCAGAAAATAGCCCCATTGTCTTTTTCTGTTACTGCATGTCTAAACAATTTAATACCCACAAGGTTAAAAATTTTGGCAAGGTTCAAGTCGAATCGAATTATGAGCTGTTGAATAATCAAACCTCTAAATTCAACCAAACAGCATATTTACTTTTTAGTATTTGGATGGCCTCTGGGAACAGGGGGTCGAAGGGGACCCACCTCTCGCTCATATATCGTTCATAAGATGGCCATAATGGAGATCAGTAGATCAATTCACTTCCTGTACCCTTGACTATTGTATTGTCAAGAGGTACTGTACACTTGTGGGGCGGGGGCAATCTAGTCCGTGACGTCATGCCTCGGTGCGACCATCATGCCATGTTCGTACCACTCATAATGGCCGCCTTTCGTCAACTGCAATGCCGGTTGTGTCTGTGCTGAAACGAGTGGCTTCTCGTTGCCTGGTCATCACTAATGTCGTATGCATTTTCCATTGTTTCTCTTACCATGTTGCAGACTTCACAGTGGTAAGGAAGCATGTATAAATTGAATGTAACTGCCCCTTGGTACTTGGTTGAATACCAAGTAACCAAATAGGCCTAGCAAATTAGCAATCATGCAATGTATGATCTGTTCAATTTTTCAAATTTGTTAGCAGTGAAAATGAGCCATAAGGGATTGAAGGGTCCCCAAATAATCCATTCTTCATAACATGCCTACTTATTTGTGTAGCTGTCAGGCAGTTCGGAAGTTCAGGAGTTGCTGTAGTTTTTAGCAGCTTCCACTTACTTGACCACTTCCAAATTACAGGGTCATTTTAAGAGGATAGGCCTATATATATGTAATTGAGGCCTGAGGCATAATGAGTAATCTAGTCAACTTCCGAGGAACCCACCAAATTTTACTGTTAGATCAGTAGGCCGAGATTAGGCCTACCAGAGACAGTGGTCTGCTGTAGTGTATGACTGCTCAGTTATCATGCACAGCGCACAGAGAGTCATAGAACTTTCTAAAGAAGATCAATTAGTAGACCCGGCCTAAAAGGCCTAACTTAAAAAGCGTCTATGCAATAAGTATTGAGCCATGAAAACAATCTCATTCTTTAATCGATAGCCATCCTGCAGGGAGTGGATATGGATCTGACACTCAGATCTTGTCTTTGAAATTCCATTTGTCCGGTAAAGTGCTCAGAACGTATTTCCGTAGGATTCCATAAACGTAATTCCATAAATTTCCCCCTCCCAACTTTCAAATAATTACACTATTATCTTGGAGAGAAATCATTTCTACCTCTTTATGGTGATGCTCAACAAACAATGAAAATAATATATCAGCAGACATGTGAGCCTTTTGGGGAGATGGCTACAACCATTGAGGGTCACAACAGAAAGTAATTATTAAAATTATAATTTAGTTGCGTCATATTGCCATGGAATGGTTTTAAGCAGGGTGTGATCCTTAGGCATGTGCTGGGCAATCTTCTGAAAAACATCTCTCCTTGACAGCTATGGGCCAGCTACCGTCTCAATCTCTATTATTGATGCCATGCTGTGATTCTTTCTTTGGTTTTGTTTGAAGTGCATTGGCCCGTCGATGATACCAGCCATTAACAACAGAAGCAATGTCACCGTTGTTGTGAATGAGCACATCAGTGCCAAGAAAAAGAAATTGCAAAGGTGAAAATGCAACTTGATGCAAGGATGCTTGCCTCTTTACAAATGAGGATTAATCATTATGAAGCAAACCACTATATGTGGCCAAATAATGTTTTTATATGTTAATAAAATAGATTGTTGGATAATAATTCAACCGTATACAGCAACGTGAATTGACTATCGGTAGGAGAAGCTAATTCAGATTCTCAATGTCAGCAACTGTTGCTTGTTGCAGTGCCGTTCAGATTTATCTACAACTTTTCACCCTCAAATTGTACAACATTGCAATGAGTTTTATGTAATGAGACCTGTCTATAATGGTCACCTTATTAGGGACCTGTGGAAAATTACCTGAGTTGTAGACAGGTAGCCTTTCTATCCAGATAGATTTCTATATAAAGTGTCATTTTTGGGCTATGAAGATTGAAGAGTGGCCTTTATACACAGGTGGATGGTCTATAGAGGTGGCCACTAATACAGGGTTGATTTTACTCTGTTTCAAGGCTGCCTGAGAATGCAAACAGATCATAACATTTGCTTGCTGAGCACGATTTCTGGTTTGACTCTGACATCAAAACATTTTTATATTCAATTTTAGGGGAGATATTGTTATTGCAAAGTCATTGACTGACCCGGATACGTTTGTGTGCAAGAGGATCTATGCTGTGGTAAGATTAATTCAATTGAGCATTCGCTATCTTCAGTTGTCAGTTATGATGGGTACACATTAAAGATTGAACCTTCTTCATTAGAGATGAGACGACGTCCAGTATTAGAAATTTCGAATTTCAAATTTTAAAATTCGGAAAATCGAATTCGAACAATTCTGATTTCCTTCAAGAGAACAACTCTCCGAGGAACAAAAAGTTTATGGGCAATTGAAGCCACTTTGTGACGTGCGATTTCATTTCCCTTGGAATTTCCCAGTAGCCTAGGTCTATACGGCAGCAGAAAGCTATCAGAACATTCTTTTGGAATTGGTTTGAGAGAAAATCTTAAGTTCTGTATTAGAAAATAACAATTTGCAAAGCCGATTTTTCAGCTTTTGTTTTTTCGATTTTGATTTCAAGTTTTGGCATCGACGTTTGAGAAAACCGAATTTAAATTCAAAGTTTGTTCCATCTCCATTTTTCATATGCCACCGTTATGCAAAACCGTAAAGTTAATTAATGCCACATCTTTTATGTAAATCGAATATATATGTAAAATCAGGTTTTAGATGCATGCAAATATTCCCCCAATTTCGTAAAACACGTCAATTTTAAGTCCAATATATGCAAGATCCATTTATAAGTTAACAGTGTGTTTGCAACAACGTTTTATCATTGTGTGGCCCCGAAACGACCAAATGTGATTTATTGAACAACACTAATACAAGCTATAGAATCATAGTCAGTCCTCCCTGTTCAGTAAATTGATATCGTTGTTATGTTATCTTGCTGCCATAGGCTGGTGAAAGTGTCTCCAAACCCGACGACTATGATGGTGATTCGACTGACAACCTGATCAGGGTAATGTTGATGCATAAGCCTACTGTTCCGCAGAGCTGGTCTGGCAGCTTCACTGTCTCGTCTGCATTAGTGGAATGTTGTTGCGCTAAATATCTTCAGTGTGGAACTTGCTTTAAGTTGGCAAGTGACGCGCAACAAATATAGGAATAAATTGTTACTAAACACTGTCAAATTTTCATAGTTTGGCTTGATGTAAGCTTTGGACCAGCACTCCCTAGCTTCATCTTTTGCATATAAAAAATAACTTTCCAGTTTCCAGTAAGGCTTGCATGTGTATCCGCAATGCAATCTATATTCCAAAGAAATTCGAATTGACTTCTTGAACTTAGAGTTATCCCATATCTGATGATTGCCATACTCGGTTGCCAAATCAAATACATCATCGAGACTGTCTTTAGCGTTTAGTGTTTCCACTGTTACACATGATAGAATTCAACAATTAAAAGTGTCCGTCGTAGAATCTATAGGAGGGGCCATCATGCTTGATTCTGTAAACTATATCTATATCGAACATATTTAGTGACAATGAGGCTCTAGTTTGAGTATCTTGTCAGTGTCTACCTTTGATTACATTATGATGAAGTCTGACGGTGGACAAAATGGCTAATGTGGCGAAGACTAAAACAACTAGACAAGTTCGCGACACACAGGGTGTTACCGCCAAATTTGATTCAAATGATTTACGACGTAACGTATAGAAAAATTGTTCCCGTGTCAAGCGGAAAAATGTCCGCCTTGATATGATTCACGAAGGTGTGGACCCAATAAGCCGTCCGGGACTGAATGGAACACGTTTAATTTAGTATTTGTGACGTTAGTTGTAACAGCATTGGTATTTTGTAGTTTCTGCATAGAATTTGTATAAGTGTCCGTAGAAATTGTAATCAGTACGTTAGTTGGCGTGGTACTCCTCGGCATTCGGAGCACGTAACAACTATAATTGAGATCTACAGAGCGTAGCAACTAGACGACGTGCCTGGAACTCTCATAGGTATTTTTCGTTGTACATATTGAGTTTTCCCATTTGTTTGTATTTGTAAGTGAGACTTTGTATTGTTGTATATATTAATTTGATTTGTTAGAAAAACCGACAACTTTGACGATTTGACGCGAAGACATACATAACCAATTCACGCTTGATTCTTTGGGGTTGTGTCCTGCGGCAGTGACGTGTGTTTTCGTGGCGATTAAGGCGCGTCGAGTAGTCCACCGGGGCTACACAGGGGTATCACCCGTTGATGTTGACTTTTACATTTGCAATTGTATTTAAACAACCGTTTGTTAGCGTACTTGTTACCTTCTGTACGTGTATTCTTTTGAATTTTCTGTTTGAAATTTTCCAAATAAAGACAGATCCATGTCAACTACAGTGTCATGAATTTGATTACCATGGCAACAGTAGAAACCTCAATTTGAAAATGTACCTCTTTATTTGAATAAAGGAAGCAGCAGCAGTTAAAGGGAACTACGGTAGACTATATTAGTCAGGACTCAATGCTTGACATGGTTTTGTTTTGACATAGGTTCCAAGAGGTCATGTTTGGTTGCTTGGAGACAATGCTGAAAACTCACTGGATTCAAGATACTATGGCCCTGTTCCTCAGGGTCTGATCACAGGCCGTGTTTGCTTTCGGGTAAGACAAAACGATAGTCAGCGTTCACGTTTTAATGATGCAATGTTAATTATGGTGACCATGTTGTCTCAAATAATTTTGCCTCATTCATTTTACAGATTTGGCCTTTGGCTGAAATTGGCCCCATGTAAAGCCAATTGCTTTGAGCTGACTTGACCATCACGCTACATGACTGACAAGGCCGAATCAGAAGACAGACAACTGACGATATCACAACGCCACAAGTTATTAGGATTTTCTTTATTGATTCAAGTGCTTTGACGTTAGACGTATTTGATTAAAAATGAGCATGACTAGAAAATATCAGAGCTGGGCATGATCGCAACAGTCTGGCAGGGCGTGCCACTCGCTGTCTACGTGGTAGGCACATGTCCATATGTTACGTTTGTGAAATGTCCACAATCTGATTACTGAGGGGCTACACAGTAGCGTGACTAGCAGTAGAATGACTGTATGAATTGCATGATGCGCACAAACACAGCTGCAACCGACTGCCAGTATTGCCGGAAGAGGACCGATTTGGTGAATAAGATTCGCCAGGAGAGAATAGAAAGAAGCGTGCATGACAGCCAGCGTACAATGCGATGCCTGACAAAGTAAACAAACAACAAACATGAATGATATTATCAGTCAATGATGTTCAGTCCTGCCTAACAATATAAACATACGTCTGAATGATGTTACCAAATATCCAATTGCTTGCGTACATTGATAGAGAGCAACAAGGTCAAATTATCATGAAATGTTAATGTTGTATTTTCTGTGTCTTAGTATGTTGATCAGCCAAACTTATAGTTTTAACCATTATAAAAGATTTAATATTTAACTATACCTGTTTCAAATTTTAGAACTGTTGCTGTAAATAAATGATTACGGTACTGTATAGTTAACTAGATTTCCTAATGTGAAGTGCCATTGAGGAGCACTGCTCGGTAGCATTACTTCCTGATATCGTCATCTTCTCGAAGATATAATTAACTTTAAGTCATAGGAATGTTGACTAGGTTTGCGTTCTTCTGCTTTCCTAATTGACAACTATCCAACCCATGCAACTAAACACTAAAAAGACATCTAGTAGTAGGCCTACCGTTTGATTTGCCGATGAGCTTTTGAGAGGTCAGAAAGGTCGTCTTTCATCAAGAATCGCTTCACACCAAGAACAACAGTCCTGACGTATTTATTCCAATCAATCACGCTCATGTCGAAACTGAATTCCTATACAAAGAATAAATGAAGGAAATGACCAACACAAATCCAATCTGTCCAGTCGGGATTGTTCAATTTATCCAAACATGCAACATTTATGCAATCTCCATAATCATATAAATGAACTATTTAAGATGACTTCTTCGTAGTGTAAGTACCTTATGCAGGCCTCTACACATGTATTATTTCGATATTTTTCAAATAAAATAATATATACAGTGAAACCTGTCTATAGCGGTCACCTCTGGAACCTGAGAAAAATGACCATTATAGACAGGTGGCCTTTCTGTCCAGGTTGATTTCTATAGAAGGTATCATTTTTGGGTTATGAAGAGTGGCTTTTATACACAGGTGACTGCTCTATAGAGGTGGCCGCTAATACATGTTTGACCATATAACTTATTGTAGGTCATCAGCTTGCAACAACAATTAACAGAATATCAAACTACAAAATACCTCTGCATCATCTGCAGGAATCCTTTTTTGAAGATCAAGGAAGTTGTTACCCTCCCACTGTGGACAGAAAACATCAAAAGTTTAGCTTAATTGGTTTGCAAAATTGAACACGAGTTAATCAACACAGGCAAACACAAAAGACATAAAAAATTTTGCGATGAGAAAAGTAACTAAGAAAGTGGACACCACACCTCAAAGCCATTTTCGATGAAAAATTGCAGACTTTCAATTGCTTTGTCGATTTTTCCGTACATCTTGCTAACCCTAAAAAAGATAACAGAAACGATCATGTTTCCGAGCAGATGTGCAGAATACTCAAAACAGACAGATGCATTTCTATTGGCTAATGTCATTTACAACATATATCTACTGCATTGTTATACAGTCCAAAGCAAAGTTTTATATCATAAGAAGTGAACAAGGCAACTCACTGTGGCTTTGCACCCATCAGGACACTCAACGTATCTGCAATGAAGGCTGGGATCCGATGACTCACATATGTCCAGTAGTAATGTACCATCCTGCAAAATTGAAAAACAATGCGTCAGCATGCGTACTAATACGGTCATCGTCGTCATCACGCACAGCATGTCAATGCCGAAGAAAATCGCAAGGCCTGCTCGTCATGACTACCATTGTTACTAGCGCATTGACATGGACATGTGACAAAAAAGTTTCATCAAAGTTATAATTGGCAATCATTAAGCAACTGAGAGTCTTATGTTGTAACAAATTGGGTACACAAAAGGACACCACGTACGAGTTTCGTGAGAAGTCAAAGTTTGGCCTTCTGAAGAAATCTTCAAAAGGTGCTTCTTTGAGTGTGTCCATTCCGGTTTCTTTCAACACTCCCCATTCCATCGGATTGACGTTTCCAGACGTGCAGTTGTAAACAACAGGCTCTTTGGGTCTGAAGTGCATACAAATAAAACCAGAAAGTGTGTGATCATTCAATCCAACTAGCTGTTAAATCAAACATTTTGACGTAATCATGCAGTCAGCTATAAAACTAGTTCTAATTGGAGGCTAGCAATTACGCTGGCGACAGCTTCTTAATTATCACTAGCGCTGGTAATTGGCATTGTCAGTAAACATTGGTCTCCAAAATCATGCAACTCGTATGATTTCAATATCTACAGTATGTGAATATTTGACAAACTATATTTTGATGTTTTGGTGTACATACTTTGTTGCTAGGTTATCCCAGATGGCAACCAATAACCCATTTGACACATAGTCAACAGGGACGATGTCCGTGATGGTTACAGATTCGTATCGAACAGTGCGTAGAAGACCTTTACCAACCTGCAAAAAAATCATGAAAAGAATGAATTTTTTTTATTTCGCTATTATACTACACTAGCGGTTACGCCGCCAGGGCTAATGACAGGACTCAGCATAACGCCTCTCAGTCAATCAGGTTGAGGGGTGAATAAGGTGGATGAACAGAAACGCAACTATACGGCGGGCAATTATTCTGTCTCAGCAGCCTTCGTGATGGCCAGCCGCCGTAAACTTTAGAGGATTACATTGACTGGAGTTAGGGACATTGATTTACTGTGTTGTCAAAAATTTCAGTCTTTTCAAGGAGAATTTATTCGCATTGGTAATCATTTGTTTGTTTACTTGCGAGTTGCGAACAGAAGTCTGAAGCTTTATAGACTGTGCGATAAAAGTGGACAATGGTCTCACACTGGGCTCGCCGCTCTCACAGCTTGGTCACCCGTGAGCGAGCTACCGAAAGGACGAAACCATTGTTCTGTGCACGCAGCAAAATAAATGGCGAAGCTGCGATGAAAACGTTAAATTTTAAATGCGAAAAGCTACGATGTGGTCGAGAAGGAGAGCATGCGATTGATCCCATTCGGAGAAGACGCCTTCCCGTTGCAATGTCTGTGAAAAGGCAGTCAGGAAAAATTAATGATCTCGACAAAGAATAGCTCAACAGAGGACGCGTTTCAAGGGTATTTACAGACTCACACACAGACAGACGACAGCGCGTTTAGAGTTATGGGATAAGAGAGACTGCCGTCGACCACTTTGGTAAGCACGACTTTCCAGTGACCAGATTCCAAGGTCAGCCATCTTTCCTGCAGCCGTTTCGAAGGCCGGCCATCTTTGTGGACATTCATAGCAAACACGCACACAATAGTATCGCTGTTCATGTAAGCCACACTTCTATGCTTGTATTAGCTATCCCATAGTTATCCATCTACGTTATGGTTAGTATTCCTTTCAACTGTCAATCAGAGTTTGTTTGTATTCTTCGTTGCTTACGATTCTTTCATTGTTTGTCTATTAAATCTAATGTACACATCCGAGGAGCGTAATTTCTTCATACATACATCAATTATCATTATCCATCAACAGATATTGATGTGTCGTGTGAGACTTACGGCAGCAATGATGCCAGATGGTCCGTTGTAGTTATCAATCCATCCCTTGAAAGAAAAACCACCCAACGTGTTTCAAAGTACATGAAGTTAATCAGGTCAGCAAACAACAACTCTAAGCAGAGAGCCAGCAGGATTGCAACCTTCATCAACGTACCACTATCGGTCCATCTATAGTAACACTTATGATGGATGGACGGTAAATTACAACAGGGAAATCCAGCCGTTCTTCAGCCAGCAAATGCTCAGCCATGTTCTTTGTGTAACAGTATGTATTCGGGAATTTGCCAATCAACGATGGCGTAATCGCCGTAAACATATCGTCTGACATCCAGCTAAGAAAAGAAAAATTCTTTTGAGCAACATAATAGCAACAAAAAATCATTTGTAGCAATAGGCCTAGATATGCCGATTGCAAATTATTGTTTCAATGAGCTCCAGGACACTGTCACAAAAATAACATCTATTCATACCTGACAAGAGACAGGACATTATCGGGGGATACATGGACGGGATACACTTTCTCTTGGATCACTTCTTCCTTGTCGACGTTGGCATAAGCCGTGGAAATGTGGCACAGGAGCTAAGAAACGAATGACATAAACAACCAATTATCAGCAATGAAGATTTGAAGGGGGAAAGCATCATCCGAAAATAGAGGCTGATGAATACAAGGAGCCTGCTCTGAGAAAAGAAAGTCGGATGATAACGTGCTACATACAAGACTGACAAGTAACAAAAGCAAACATCGTTAGTACTGTATTGCAAATGAAGCTGCATGACCAACCTCAAGATGTTGCATCGATTTGCACAGCTTCGTCACTTCCATGGTGGCAAGCACATTCATTTGCAGAGCAATTCTGCAAGCAGAGAAATAACAATAATGAGTTACAGACACGTTCAAAAGTAAAATCTCCACTTCTACATACAGTGAAACCTATCTATAATGGTCAAGTTAGGGACCTGAGGAAAATAGAAAGTGTCATTTTGGGGTTATGAAAAGTGGTCTTTATATACAGGTGGCTGCACTATAGAGGTGGCCGCTAATACAGGTTTGGATGTACCTGATGTGTTCGTCAAATCTCACAGTTGCTGCTGAATGGATGACTATGTCAACTTCATTCTTTAATGTTGTGGTATCTGTTTCAGACAATCCTAGGTTTGGGAGTGTGATGTCTCCAAAGAGAGGTACAACCTTTTCAGTCAGCAAAGGATCTCTCTCCATGACTTGCTTGAAAAGCTACACACACAAACACATGAGACATGTCAAACATTGCAACAGGTGTAAGAAACAGATAACATTGAAGTGGTACAGAAGTAGCATATGGCACGCCGATTGTAGCAATATTCAATGAACGATATATAGCGTTCAATATTTGTATATAGTGTTGAAA
>OFHS01004186.1:0-14636 GCA_900245855.1 Calvadosia cruxmelitensis | reverse complement strand
CAGGAAATTTGAAATCCGTTTGGTAATAAAAAGGGCGGTCGCTGGTCGCGTTACAGGAGTGGTCGCTAATGACGACACAATTCTTTTGTTATTTTCAACCGAGGCCCAAAGAGCGGTCGCTTAAAGCGAGTGGTCGCTAAAGATGAGTGGTCGCTTGGAGGAGTTCGACTGTAGCCATGAACTTTGACGAAAATACAACGTTCGAAACAAGGCGAAAATCGATGAAATAAATACAGGACAAGCTTACTGTAACCAGAGAAGGGATCAGCCAGCGGCCGGCCGCGAAATTGGAGCGGAGAGATGACCTTTGCTAGACAAGCACACGCGCGAGTTGATGGTAAAATGTTTGTGCTTCTTGCTTCGATGCAATGTCGGCCCTGAAGAAGCACACAAAAATCAAAGCAATGTCACCATTGTAATACAACAGAGAATTCGCTCTTCGAGCAGTGGGAGCTACCAGCGCCCCCACACCCCCACTGGTAATGGAATTGTGAACAGCTAAACATTTGTGAAGGTTCAATAACAAATAATCCTTCCCGCTCGAGCAGCAACATTCGCAAAGCAATTCATGGAAGAAATAATGTTGTCGCTCAACAGACACAACATGAAACAAACAGGCCTTTAAAAATCTAGGGCCAGTAGGGTAATCAAAAGCCAGCAAGACGAAAAACAAAAGAGCAGATAATAAGCGACGGCGTGGACAAGGCAAGGGCAAAACATTCAGTCGACAACAAGGAACAACCGCGCGCACAACAGCAATACAGGAAAACTCGACAGCAGAGCCGTTTCAAGCAGCTGTAATCGTCCTAGAGTCAGCACAACAAGCGACTGAACAGACAGAAACAATTGTAAACAACACTGTAACAGCATTTGCAAGGAGAGCAGGGCAGACAACTGTCGAGAGGAAAAACACAAAACAACTCACCTGAGGGCTACGGATGGCAAGCATAATAAATCCATGGAAGGACAGCGATAATAAAAGAAGAACAACTGGCAAATAGATGCTCTTCAAAGCAGTCAATCCGGTCCCAACAAGGCTCTGCTCCATTCTCGTGTAAAGGGCACATAAGCTCAGTGGAAATTCCAGCCTCTGACAAGGAGCAAAACAGCGACCCCTTCGACGAGCAGGCAGGCTGAGATGAGTGAAAAAACTCGAGTTTTTGAAGAAAAAAGGTTTTTGAAGTGGATGACATATTTTATACCTTTTTGGTTGGCCTGCTGTTAGATTTGTTGTTTAGTTTATGCACTGTATTGTTGAGTTTAAATGTTAAACATTGCCTTGCTACGGGAGCTATTTGCAAAAGGCTCACATGTTATTCATTGAGCAAAGAGAAAGGGCTACATACGTTTGCTTCCCTTGCACAGTTGCTCCTTCCTTCCAATGGTGTTTTGCCATTGCAGTGACGGTGTCTCCTTTTTGACAATTCCTGCAACTGGAGTTCAAATGGAAAGAGGGTAAGTAGGATGAATAGTAGTATCTGCAATAGTGCAGATGTAGATTGTTTGTAGGTAACGATAAGCCCTGCAGTGCTTTGGCAGGGAGACTTTATTTTGAAGATGCAAGAGTGTCCTTTGTTCCATCAGTCATTGTAATGGTGAATGTAGCTTGCAGATACTTTTGCTGGTTCATTGTCTGCTGCGTAGACCAGGTTTAGCTCTTGAGCAGGATTGTTCTTCTTATTGAGGTAATTTTCATCATTCATGGTTGAAGTGGAAATATATATTACATTTGTGCAGCATCTTTTATTGCTGTGTCTATTGTGGCTTTGAATTTGATTTTGAAATATGTACATTGTTTGTGCTGATCTTTGATGAGCTCTGCGTCGATTCTAAATTTGAAAAGGAGAACAGAGAAATGCACCTGGTTGACATTGGTTTATGTGCAAAGTATTGAATTTCTCTAGCACCAAAGAGCAGAATGGCACTGTTTTCTGAAAACATAATTTACTTACAGTTTCGTATGGAAACGTGTAGTTTTGTTCTGTGGTGCGTGTGATTGGAATCAATGATGACTTTTGATCACTTCTTGATGCTGTGCTGAAGCAAAAATCTAAAAGGCAAGGAATGCAGTGCAACATTATTGAAGTTCAGCTACTGTATTGTGGCAGTTGTCATGACATACTTTAAAGTGACATTGTTTGAGGATTGGTAGATAGTAGATAAATGTAACTTGTTTCTCCTCATGTAAGCGATTGGTTTTGAATAAATTTAAATTTTACCTGTTTAGAGTAAGTGTTGCAGGAAGTAATTTGTCAGTTGTTTGAAATTTTAGGATGGGCAGAAAGGTCTTCTACGTCCCAGTTTGTGACCAAGGCATAAATTCGCCATGGTCTGAACATGTGATGTGTTGCTGCCAGTGACGTGTTTTCGCTGTTCAGTGCTTCTTAGGTGTTGTTTGCCATGTAGATTTTAAACACGGCTGACGAAGAAGAACTTTGCAGGATGAATAGTCCAGGTGATGGTGGAACAATTATTGTGTGTCGCATGAAGATGGCATGACGATGGTTGCGTAGCGACAGTTTGAATACCACTTCAGTGGTTGATAGGAATACATCCGAAAGAAGCTTGGCAATCTGCAAGGATTCCATATGTGAGAGCATGGCGAAATGTTATTTAAAGTAAGTATCTTGACGCATGATTTTTATTTAGCATGTTAACCCTTGTCCTGCTATTGACGTGTATACACGTTTTCGAAACTTTTTGAAAGTAGCAACATATAACCAATCACATAGCTAGTCCCTAGCGATCAAGCAATCAGCAATCAATACAGCGACTTCAAGTCTTCATTTAACTAGTTTTATGTGCAGGACAAGAGTTAAGTAAGCTCTTTGTCTTAGAAAGCGTCATCTTTTCTTTGGGGAAAAGCTTGCTTTGAAACTTTTAATGTACAGTTCCTGAACTCATACCAGGGGTTGGATTGTAAATTTTAAGGTGAATATAAGAAATTACAATTTTGTTTACCTCATATATTGCAGATGCATTTGACTGTTTATCACCTACAAGGTGAATGTCCCTCAACCTTGAAGCTCTGGATATCAGCACGAGGAGTTGCTCTCTTTCCCACAACTTGAATGCTTTGTTGGCGATGGAGAGCTGCGTAGCAATTGCAGGAAGTGTTTGCCCAATACAGGAATGAATTGTATCGCAAATGTGGTACCTGCAGAGACGCAATGTTCAATTACACTTGGGAAGAATTTTCAATGAAGTAATGGCAGATTTCAGTTCCGCAAATGCCTCTTGTAAGGTATTACTTTTGTTACTTAAATAGAATGTGGAGGCCAACTTATTACAGATGCGTCTCCTACAGAATGTAATTATTTCTAGAATGAACAGGTTTACATTTTCTGTTTGAATACTGACCTCAGTGGTAGCTGTGTGCGTCTGGCAGTCACATTTCCATTGAACGTTGCTTTCGCTAGACTCTGTCTTGGGGTGACGGTGAAGGTTGCATTGTTGTGATGTCCTGCGAGCAACTGGACAGTCACAGATTTTGTTTCTGAACGGAAGCTCAGAACTTTGCATAGATCCCCTTGGGTGAATGCCAGGCCTGACGGTGTTGTTTTATTGTAGGTTAGCTTCATCACCTCCTTGATGTAGATGAACAACTCCTGTGGCTCTAGGCAGTTGTAATTCAAAGATGATATTATCTTTGGACGCCTTGTTGCTTGCCAATTGGTCGGAGTTAATTCAATTTCATCCAGGGAGTGAGATAGGAAGCCGGCGTAGTTTTCTTTCGCCCGTTGTACTACGTCATTTGTTATTTGTCGCTGTCCCTGTTTCGTGGGAACAATCCTAAGCATTTCGTTTGGCACATCTTCCCATTGAGTAATGAACGAAGCGTTGTTCATGACAAGGGAAACAAGATGTTCGCATTGGTCATGATCCAGATGTGAGCGGAGCATGTTGTTGACTTGCTGGAGCCTTGAGTCTGCTGCGCTTAGAACCTGTTAGAGTTGATAGGATTGCATGAGGTTTCAAATTCCTTCAAACGTCTGAAATGTTATGAGTATTGCTGTGGTAGTTTAAGTAATTTACTGTTTTCACCTGTTCTTTCAATTGGATAATGCTCAGATGGAGGAAAAAGTGTGATCCCAGCCAGATGTTGTGTCCCTGAGAATGTTGAATGTTGAGAAGTAACACATGTTATTAGTGTGAACGGCAAATGTACGGCTTTGATACGTACCTGAATGGGTTGTAGTTGGCAGTGGTCACCAGATGCTACGATGTAGATGCCTCCGAATGGTTTCGCATTTCCATGAATCATTTTCATGATGGTATCCATTGTTGTGAGAAGTTCGGAGGAAATCATGCCGATTTCCTCTATGAACAAGACGCGGATGTCTTTTAGTGCTTGGAATTTGGCAGGATTCTCAAGCAATGCGATGTAGGCTGTCGCTGCCATTTGATGGACGGAAGTGATGTTGGAAGGGGAGATATTGTTGCCAAACAGATAGTGAATATGTTCCCCTCCGAGATCTCTTGCCCGACTGGCAGTGGATGCTGTTAGCATGCATGGAATTGTTCTGCAAATCATGTCAAGCATTGTGACAAGCAGGAGTCTGGTTTTGCCCGCCCCTGGTGGTCCCACGAAGACGTGCCCTCTTTGATTTGATGCAGGTGTGGTGTTGGACAGGTATCGTTGAAGGAGGGTTTTGGACCTGTCAAAACATAAGTATCATGTTATTAGTTGTTGAATTGCATCATGAATTTTTACAGGTCTGTTATATGATGTAATTTTGAGCTTACATTTGCAATGCTTGTTGTTGTTCATAGCGCGATAAAAATGTCTGGTTTTCAATGGAACCAGGAGTTGGATTGTAGGGTACTGGTATTCCCTGTAGAATTAATTCCAGTGGTGGCATGTTTGGCAGATGCTCATTCTGCAGGCACTGAAGTAGTTTTGTCAAACGTTTCTTTTTTATTTCTTCTGCTTTTTGTTGCTGCTGCTCCAACAATTGTCTGCTGTCAACAACGGGTGGTGGAATAGGGGCCTCTCCGTCTAGGAACTGGAAACGTAGTTCTGTGAAGAAAGTATGAAGATAATGGAGGAGAACAGCAATTCATGATGAAGGTATTGCAATACTTGAACTGTATATATTGCTACGTATGTGTAAATTTTTAAAATCAAGCAATTGACTATGAACACTTGTTCTTGCTATAGATTGATACATAGACTGTGTAATGTGGGAGATGTTGAATGCACAGAAGTTGTTACTGATTTCTTACGTTGATCTGCCATGACAATCAATTTTTGAAAGCTTTTCCTTTTCAGTGGATGGTAGTCAAGGTCTGTCATGATGTACTGCTTGAGGACATGATCCAGATGCTCTTGTCTCACGTTCAGGCAACGCTGCTCGCATCAACCAGTTGCTATCTAATGAGCGACAAAAATTAAGAGCTCATCGTGCTCGTAAACAAAATGAATTTGTTGCAGGCAGTGCAGCAAAACCAGTATTGGAATTGGGTGCATCGCCGTACAAAAGCGTACAATCACGAGGTAAAGCACTTAAGAAAGTGCAAAACGCTTTACCGAAATCCCCTAGAAAGAAGACGTATATCGTTGGTCAGCTTGCTGATATATTTAACACATCTTCTTCCACTGCCTCGTCAGCTTCCGTGCATCACAGCCACAGTTCAGAGTCGTTGCTAGCTGACACAAGATGGCTAGTACCGCAGTTTTACCATGACAATGGCATCTCGTGGCAGGCGCCTGGTTGTCGCGACAGAGTGATTGTTAGAGAGACGAATGGACAAGGTCAACGTGCGAAGAAGACCTACCAGCTACACTATTTAACCATCGCTCTGTGGGAAGCCCACCATCCTTACTCTCAGATATAAATATATCGACCATATTCGACCATATTCCTACCCTAGGCCTTATTTCGACCATATTTATATCTTAACTTGGAGAACTCGATTTGTTTGAGTAAATTTTGCAAGCTGCGCCCCGTGCATATCAGAACGTTCGAGAAAATGCCGCACCACGTGTGTGTTTGCTCATACCATGAAAATGTCAAGTTCTTATAAGAAGCGTTGGCCCCCTTTACCGGTCTCGAAAAGACAAGCAAGAAATTATGTCAACAAAGAACCTGTGATGACACGAACAGCGACTGCATGAAACGGGAATGTCAAAAATGTATAAACAAATTTCTAAACTATCAACCAGCCGCGAACGACATTGCTGCATATGTATAATACAGCAGATGGAAGACAAGTAAAAATTTGCCAGAGCGCATAACTGTAACCACAACGGCCACAGAGGCTTTTGATGACTTGTCCTCCAAGTTAGAGTATTTTAAGTGGCATTGCTACGTGAAGAGAACCCAATCCACCCACTTCAAGGACAAAGTCAATTGTGCTGCAGGTTGATTTCTCGGAAATGGTAGCATGACCCACCAGCATGAAATCCATTCAGCTCACTAGACACACTCACAAGTAACAATCTTCACCGCTCATGCTTGGATTGCCGATGATATTCATATTGTCATTGTCTCTGATTCGTCAGAGCATTCGAAGCATGCAGTTTATGCCTTTATGTCTGACATTTTTCGATGCATTGACAAGGGAATACAAAGGGATAAAAGTCAGCGACATCGTCAGCGACCATGCCGCATCACAATTCAAACAGCGGTACCTGTTTTCCAATCTCTTTTCATGGCAACAAAAATGTCATTTGGAAAATATGTGATNTGGAATTTCTTCGCCATTTCACACGGGAAAGGTGCTGTGGATGGAATTGGCCGAAGCGCTAAAAGAGCAGTGTGGAGGCATCTTAGATGTGGATATGTTGAGATACACAACACAAAAGAATACGCAGATGTGGCATCTTCCCTTGCCCAAACATCGCTGTTTCACTTGCCGAACGAGACAAACTGGATAGCCGTTGGCAAGAGGTAACAGCAGTGCCAAATTTTGCCTTTTACCGATACCGATTAATTATTGCCGATAAAATAATTTAATTGGCCAATTTATCGGCCTAACCGATTATTTCACACCCCTTACTAAATAAAGTAAACTAACGTTGAAACAAACTATAATCGAACACTGGAAAACACAACAACCTCAATAGCAACCAGTTGAATTCTTCACTCTTTAAAACTTACAGAAGTACCACTACATGCGAGTTTGTAATCAAACTGAAGACTTGGCAAGTTGTGATGCAAAAACAGCAATCCCTCGATTTGTGTGTGCCGCCAACCTGCAATGCTTCGCTGTACAAANATGTTGCCTGCTTTGCTGAACACACGTTCAGAGTACACGCTCAAGCGCACTCAAGTGCTTTACTGCAACTTTGTAAATGTTTGAGAAAGTTGTTTTGTTTTGCGACCATCACGTGTAAGGGTTTGCTGTCTTTGGCAGAAGAGGAAGCGCGAGGTATGAAGACACCTCCAGCTCAGCACTCGACGCTTCCTTCGATGGACCAGATGCATAGGCAATTGTGTTGAAGCAATCCATAAGATCATCGCCTGTTGCTCTAGGCTCGATGGGCTCTGCCAGCACAAGATTGTTCTCGACAGATGGCACGACGTCAGCGGCCAAGCCAGACAGACGGGAAACTTCGTCCAGGAGCGTTCCAGGGCTGTCTGTTCTGGAGAACTGAACCTTATAACGCGGGTCGACTGCGGTGGCAAGCACAAACTTCTCTTCGACCAGGGTTGCTGCAAATCTTTTCTTCAAGCTTGAAAGAAGCAGGCCTCTCATCGTGTCGACGCCTGGGCTCGCATTGTCGTTGGCAAGGAACTTTTTGAATACTAGGACCGCAGGGATGACCTCGGAAATGCAGGAAGAATTTTCACTTTTCATTTTGGTGAAGTCACCGAACGGTTTCAGAAGTCGCATCACCTTTTCCATAAAATCCCAGTCATTTGACAACAAATCGGCGGGAAGCTTTCGTTCTGAAGAGTATAGAACAATGGCCCTCTTCATTTGCAGGACACGTTCTAGCATGTAGTAGGTTGAATTCCACCTGAACGAAAGCAGGGGTAAGCTCAAATTAGAAAGAGAATAATTCATAACAAGGAACATGATGATGATGATGAAACGGTGTTGTTGCGAGAAAAACCCTTTTTTCTTGTTCTTCGTGACACCATTGCACACTAAATTCCACAATTTACAGTTACATACATCAGACTTAGTGTACAACGAGAAATCTAGGTTTAACAAATCACGATACCAAAACGATTGACCATGACCACGACGAAACATAGACGACGGTTGCCACCAAAGGCAGTCATGGAGAGGTTGAGGAGCGTACGATTCGGAGCGCATGACATGGCCTATAAAGCGCATCCGATGCTACTGGACGACAGACCGGGCTGATGATGTGATTTTTCGTAGCTCAACAGTGGTGATGATGTTGGGCCAATGATATCCAAGGGCATGTCTTAGCAGATTGTCGTAGGCTTGGTCTAGTTGAGATGACAAAGACTCTGACAATGTCCAGGATTCACTGCCGTACAGAAGCACCAGCTCAATGGTGTGACGAAACAGGGACAGTTTGAGGGTTGGAGACGCGTCTGATGACCAGAATCTGTTCAAAGGATGCACGACTGATGCTGCCAGACCACGACGACAAACAATGTCTTCATTGGTGGATGGGAGGATCGAGCCGAAGTACCTGAACGACTGTACGCACTCAACAGACCCTGAAGATTTAGACAACTGTCCCTGCATGGAGCCTACATAGATGAATTTCGTCTTGGTCGTGTTGATTCTCAGACCTACCGTGCTGCCGACTCGCTCAATTTCGTTCAGTGTCGCTTGAGCGTCGCTGATGCTGTTCGAAACGAAGGCAATGTCATCAACGAAATCGAGGTCAGCCAGGCGATTCTCTGGGTGTTGGCGAGATGTTTGATGTGACAGTGTAAAACCAGATTGTGCAGGACAGCAGTGACGAAGAATATATTCAACGAACAAGGCGAATAGAAATGGGGGCTAATGGATCGCCTTGTAACACTCCCGATGTAATGCTAAACGAGTCAGTGTTACCATAGTGGGACCGAACAAAGGATGACGTAGATGAGTACAATGACATGACAGCGTTGATGAGAATAGGCGGCACGTTGAAAGAATTCAATAGATCTGGTATGTTTGATCTGTTGACGGAGTCGAAGGCTTTTGCAAAATCAACAAATGTCACAACAACGTCCATCTGGTGCGATTTACACGACTCCATTATAATTCGCAAAGCCAGCACATGACCAACTGTGTTTCTTGACCGACGACTTCCGTTTTGGTTGTACCGCATGTGAAAGTAAATTATGGGATACAGCCGGTTGTAGAGCACCTTGTTGTAAGCTTTCGCTGCAGTACACATCAGAGAGCTGCCACGCTGTTTGTCAAGACTGGTGGCATTGCTCTTCGGAATTGGTAGGACAGTAGACGTTCTCCATTCTTCCGGCACAATCTTGTTCTCAAAAAAGGAGTTCATTATTTTACGTAATTCTGCTTGAACTGTGGGAAGGTGGAGTGCGATGGCAGGAATATTGTCCTGACCAGGGGCTGCAAGTGGTCTCATTTCAGTCAGGGCCTTGTTGAATTCGTGTAAGGCAATAGGCTCAGTGTTGTAATTGCCATGGTCAGGAGCAGTCAAATTAGGAGGTGGAACAAAATCAGATGGGCCAGGGTTAGCAGGCTAATTGAGCAAGGCTGAGAAATAGTTCTGGATTGCTGCATTAGCATCTTTGGTGTTGTGGGCGTCGACTCTGAGTTGTGATCGCGACGTCTTACGGAATTTGTTGATAGCCTTCCAGGCGGCGCGATGTCTGTTACTGTCAGAGGCCTTTTTCACACAATTGATGATGTCGGACATGTACTTCTCAACACAGGAAATGTGGGCAGCCGTAAGGTCATTAGTGCATTTGTTTATTTGTTCTTTGGCGAGTGTCGAAGAACAATGGCGACAGACACGCTTTGTCTTCTTGAGGGCGTGGCGTGCCTTAATGACCACAATGTCAGTGTCCCAGGTGACACACTCCCGGGTTGGCGACAGTTTAAGCAGGATGGAATTAGCCACATCCATGATGCTGTCAGAGAGAGCCTTGAAATCGAGATCGGGTGAATCAGGTCCTTTGATGTCAGCAATATTTTTCTTGAGCAGGCGAGAGAATAGTTTTCCACACTTGAGAACGCTTCCCATACAAACTGCTTCTTCAATTTCCGAATAGAATTCCGGAATTTCGATTTTAAACATGCAAAGACGAGTCTATGGTCAGACTGTACAGCGTAAGGAGCGAGAGTGTCACAGTCAAAGAATAATTTAGGGCAGTTTGTAAGGATGTGATTGAGCCGCTCCCTTCTGCCATTTGGTCCTATGAAGGTGGCATGATACGTTACCCGCTTACAAAACGAGGAATTCAGAGATGCCAGGAACATGGAACAAGGAACATGCAAACAATAGAGCAGAGAAAGATCAATATAGGCCATGGCAAACATAAATTCCACTTGGCACAATAACCCCATAAATATTTCATTGTAATAAACAGCAACAGAGCAGACAAGACAATATCACTGCAATATCAAACATTTACCTTTTTGAGACATCTTGCAGCAATTTGAGCAACGGCAGTTTCAGGTCTGCTTGCAGCGCCTTCAACCGGCTGCAAGCCAGTGGAGAGTGGTGGAAGTGGGTCACGATTTTCTTTGCCTTGGCGATCATGTCAGCGACAGAGCGTTGAGAAAATATTGCATCCTTGATCACAAGCGGAATAGTGTAGATGAAACAAGACGCATTCTCCACGCCGGCCAAGCAAGATGCGTTGCAGATATTGGCAGCATTGTCCGTGACAACAACGTGGCAATTCTCAGTTTTATTCTCCCAGTTTCGAAGCATTTCGGCAAATTTCTCGCCAATCTTTTCACTTGTGTGACTGTCTGGAAAGGGGCTGCTATGTAGCACAAATGACTGCAGTCTCTCTTGGCTTGTCCAATGGATCGACAGGCTGATGAACGCTTCGTTGGTGTGCTGGCAAGTCCAGATGTCCGTAAGGAGTAATATGATACGCCTGCCATGTGCTCTTTGACTTTGGCCTGCGCTTGCTTCAAGAGATCGGGTATCACAACACTGCTCAGCTCTCCTCGCTGTGGAATTGTATATCTTTGTGCGAAGAGTTTCAGCAAACGATAGAAGCCAAGAACTTCAGCCATTATAAATGGCTGATTGTCAACGCCAATCATCTCGCCGATCAACTTCGTCAAGGCTCTCACTTGTCTGCTGTCTTTGCTCCAGGGCTGTCCGGCAGCGAAGCTCGACTTCAACGTGTTCACATGCTGTGTCTTCTGCTTCTTGCGGAATGATGCTGTTGACTCTGCTTTCCGTTTGTTCTTTTCTAAATCAACCCGTTTTTCCTCGGCTTTCAGCTCGGCGAACTGTACGGTGTGGTGCTGAAGGTGATTCCTCAGGTTCGTCGTGTTGAACATTGACTTCTTCTGCCCGCCTCTTGAAATGATAGAACGAGTTCTGTTCTCTTCACAAATCAAACACTTGGCTTTGCTTTGATCGTCGCAAATTTTGAAATACCTGCGCACAAGACTCATTCTGCCGCTGGGAATCTATCAAAAGATAACTGCACTGCAATTCGGTAGCTTTTATTGACACGGGACGCAGCTACGGTCATTGGCAAGTAAGTAGCTCCCATCTCTGCAGCCATTTGCAAGTAAGCAGCTCTCATCAAACCAAGAACCACTGCCAAATAACTTATCTATGGGGATGAGTTTAATGCACTATTACAGTCGGCTGAGGCTCAACAGCTAGAGGTCTTGACCTATTACCAGGTGCATCATCATGGTTGGACGGAATTTCGCCTTACCCTTCTACGTCGGATGTTTCGTTTTCACTAACAGCGTGGACATCCTCCGATGAGGATGATGCATTGTCATCAACAATGCTGACAAGGGCACTGCTTCCGGCCTCTCCACTGTCTTCGATTGTTGTTAGTCTCTTTGGAGCTGCCAGTCCGCGTAGGATCGTCTGTGCATTTTGTGACTTTCCGGCACAATCAGTGTAATTGATAGATGCTCATCCTCATTCTTGTGCGCTTGCTGGAAATGTCTCCGTTTGTAGAATTCACTGCCTCGTGAAAGTTTGTGGCCACACTTTAAACGTACAAACATAACACTCTCTGCACGTCATTGTTTTGCTGGTCCTTGGTCATCACTGGTGGCAGACCGGAAAATTGACCAAGCCCCCCTGGTAATATCAAAGCAATAATGTATTGGTTTTATTGGCATTTAATTAATTCATGCACCAGTAATTCAGCCTGGTCTAGTCCAGCCTATACTGCTATTCATAATTGCTTATACTTAATCCTTGAATGGATAGGCCTAACACAGACTTGGCATCACAAATCACAAAGCACACACATAACGGCTCACTTAGATTATACGCTGACGCATTTCGTGTCTAAAGTATAACTCCAGAGCTTTGATGATGCCCATGTCATGAGGCTGAAGGACAGATATGCTGTTCTTTGGCAGGAAGATAATTTTTTATTCGAAAGCAGCTCAGCGGGTTTTTCGTGTGTTGAGCAGTTGTCAATGAGAAGGGCTATCTTTCGTTTCTCAGCTTTCAATCTACTGTTCCACGGCTTCAGCCAATCGAGCCAGATATGGCTTGCCATCCAAGCATTGGCAGAGGACTTGTAAGATGTAGGAAACGATCTGACGTTTTTGAAACACCTCGGCGACATTGGCTGTTTTGCAACCTCTTCCCTTGTGGCTCCTGTCTTTCATGACATATGAGCTGTCAGGCAATGCACGGAAATATATCCCTGTCTCGTCAGTGTTGAAAGTATCGCATGACTTGTAGCGTAACAATATTACAAAGGATGTCCTCCCGCACTCGTTTGCTGCAAAACATTAGCATCGGCTGATTCTCCCTGGAGTTTCTTGAAACACTTATTATACCTTTTCTTCCAGCGGTGGAACCATTCGTCAGTTGGTTTGAAGTCGCCATGTCCTGCCTTCTGGGCTATTTGTTTTGCCTTTTCGTACAGAATTGGTCCATTTACAGGTGATTTCATACAAACACTGTTCAGACCAAATCATACAAACACTCCTCAACATTTCATCTTTACCGCAGCGTCTTCTCTTACGACTGCTTTCGTTTTTCTCCGTTTCTTTGACAAGCAAACCGAAAACAGTTTTGCATAGGAGACTGCATTAGGCATACCAATAAAGCATCCTTTATGGGCAGCAAAGAATCCATGACATAGGGCCACATACCTTGGCAAGTGAAGATCAGCAAACAATTGATGGAAGACTGTTTCTACTATGTCTTTGACAATGTAATTGAGCCTTTCCACGGCTTCATAGTCGGAATTTCATTGTGTCACCTTTTGAGATGGAAAGAGAGAATGAAATCTGGCTCTGCTTTGCCAACAATCATGATTCTCAGAACTGATAGTTGTCTCAAAGCAAATGGCTGGCTTACACTTGGTGGATATGCAATGAGCATGAAAAAGAAACACGCTCCGTTGTGAAACATCGAAATAAAACATGTGTAACGAAGCAGATGTACAAACCGACATCAATTTCCTACTCCTGCAAAAGTGGACCTTTCACTTGTGTGTTATTTGTTTACTTCCTGGAACCCCAATAAAAGACGTTAAAGTGCAACAGAAATGGGAGGAAATCTTTGGTCATGCATTCCACTGCTTTCCAACGATTTACGATTGATCATGCAAATACGGGTGGAGCGTTGTGTCCAGCGCCCAATTTTGCACTCGACTTATACACGGACATTGGCGTTTTTCTATCATTTTGCCTGAAAAATAGGGGTCGACTTATGCACAGTGTCGACTTATACACGGCAAAATACGGTAAGTATTCAATTCCAGAATCAGCAAGGCACATTCCCATTTCATCAAAACGAGAGTTCAAGATCGAAAGTGCCTAGCATTATAATGAGATCCACGATTGTCGGAGTCTTAATGGCTTGAATAGAATAGGCTTTGAGAGCTAGGGCCAAGTCGTTTGTCATGGCTGCATTTGTCTGATTGACCTCTTTTGCTACTTCCACTGTTTGCAGCATCGTTTCTTGTACCACGCTATGTAATATTGGATCCATGTAGCCGATAACTGTTTCACAAAGATTATCCTTGGCATAATTGGAAAAGAAACCAATGTGAAGAGCTGTTTGTCCCTCACATGTTATCAGTCATAACATGTCATCTAATGTATCAATACAATCATCATCTTGGTCCCAGTCGCATGCTGAAAGTGATGAAGGTATGAAATGCTTCCCGTTGAAGCATATTTCATTTTGCCAGGACTAAACTCACCTGTTCCTAGATAACTTTGATGGGAGAGTAGGGTGGTTCAAAAAAAGTCGACTTTCAAAATGTTTAGGTGCTCAAGCGGAATCTGTTGTCAAATGGATCGAATATAGCCCTGGTAAAGTTTAGGCAAGCTCCGCCAACGCTAAGTGGTGGCGCAAATCGATTTTATGTTTCGCCGTCTTGCGTTCAATCCTATTCAATCCTCGTCTCATGCGGCAAAACAGCTCTCTGAAATATGAGGCGGTTCATTTGCGTCTTCTGCGAGAGGGTGGTTTCATGTTTCCGATCTTGTCAACGCCCAAAGTCATCCGATGTAACGTGACAAAACCATTCCAATGGTCATATTGGAACTTCCAGAAG
>OFHS01004185.1:0-14369 GCA_900245855.1 Calvadosia cruxmelitensis | reverse complement strand
TTGTTTATTATGTATGTGCCCCATGAAAAAAAGCCAATGGCTTATTGGGTATCACAATAAATGATGATGATGATGATGATGATGTGGTCTAGCGGACAGGATGTCTGGTTATCAATCAGGATTCCTGGGTTCAGCTACTGATCCAGCCGACTCAGTCATAATATATTCACTGAAAATCTTACATGGCTTTAATACAAAGAGGCAGGTACACTTTACAATATACAAAGAAGAAGTGAGGGGGATATCAACTGTATTACACCAGTGCAATTATGTGGCATCTGCATGATTTTTGTCCATTAACCCAGCCTAATAAAGACAAACTAGAGCTAGTCTGAAATGCTGCACAGCTTCGGTCAGCAACAAATGCTGCACATTGTTAGTCTCAATCCCAGCTCAGATACAGCTCCCCAGAGACTGAAATTGATCCTTTTGAACAAATCAACTTGACCTAAAGTAAGTTACAGATGGAGCAGTTTACCGTGAAATCATGAAACATTGGTCTATTTTCTGTGGGTTTTAAAGTCAACAAGCAGACACCCCTTGCAAAAACACAATATTCCTACCTCGATGTCTCTTTTCAGATGGACGACTGCTGCTCTGTAGAAAGAAGTTAAAGAGACCGAGTCTTCCGTGCAAGTTCTAGCTATGTATGCACAAAAGATTCTGTTACAACCAAGTAGCTCGACGGGCAAGAAGAAAACGTTTACCTTATCAGCTTTTGATTTTGAATCATTTGCTGTCGAAGGAGAAGTAGATTTTCCTTCCATTTCTTCCGAGTCTCGTTTTTGGGAGGACTGAGTTAACAAACAGAATAATGTGACATGATTTGCAGCACAAAATATTTTTTATTTGACAATTAAGACCATTCCTGAACAAGTGAACATCATAAAATGGATTTGATTTGATGTACATGAATCGTTAATATGAACATTGTAATCCCATTCCTGTCATAGGTAACGTCTTTGATTAGTGCCAGATTATTGAATGATAGAGAGACTGATTGAACCAGGATTATTTGAATTCGAAGCATTGATAAATATAATGAAGCATTACGCAGATAATATCTAGAGTAAATTCACAAGGAGAGTTTAAACATCGCTAAATCGTATCCAAGATAACAAGAAGTGACATTTACAAACAAACAAACAAACAAAAGCTTGGTTGGTGTGGTCTAGCGGCTAGTATGTGTGGAACTGTGGATGCAAATCAGAGTTACCGGGTTTGAATCCCAGCCTAGCTAACACCTATATTTGTGATGTCTTCTGTGGTTTCCATTGTCTAGGGCCCGAATGAGACAAGCCATTGGCTTATTAGGCTACCGTAAATAAATAAAGTGACATTTACATTTTACATTTACAAAAAAAATGTGTTTCCGCTGGAAGAGATCATTTTTATATTGTGGTCAGTCACATTTAAGTATGAGCAAGATCTACAACCCAATGGGATGTTAACCGTGTCATGTAGCTTGATCTGGTATAGCATCATACCTTTGGCGGCACTGGTTTCTTCTGTGTAGGAGTAGCATGATCCTGACTTGGTATTGCTTTCTGGAACGAAATTACGATAACAAACTGAAATTGAATTGTTTGTAGTATATTTAAAGATGACACAATCTTCATATTTATAATCAACTTGTAATCATGCATATTATGCTTATGTAAAGCGATCTTTAAATCACATGTTTCAAAAGATGGATTAACTACAAAAACATTTTCTGAATGATTACCTATTTTAAGCGACCACCTGTGTTAAGAGACCACTTTCAAGTGTTTCTTTAAATAGTTAAAGCACTGAAGACAACCTCAATCTGAAATTCTGAATCCAAGAACATAATCTAATGGTCCTTGAATGGTCTGTATAGCTATAGCTATGTAACGCCGATAGAGTTACCCATCTGTCAGGCCACTCCTCAGAACTCAATTGGTACTTTCAATATACATTAAACCTCACAAAAAATCCACCTGCTCACAAAGAGCAACTTCGGTTTTATTGCCAAGGTGGCTGTCACAGACAGGTTAGACCACCTTACATTATTGTGTCACAACTCACATGTCACATACAGTGCTGTATAGTAATTTTTCAAAAGTAACGAATTACTGTAATTCGTTACTTTTCGAAGTAATTCTAATTGTAATCGTTACTTTTCACAGAAAGTAATTTGTAATTGTAATTCATTACTTTTTCAGCCAGTAATTTGTAATCTTTACTTTTAAAAACAACCCAACCAGAAATTACTATTTTACTATTCTGCTCTCGTGAAGTTTGCAGACAAAGCGAGGAAATCGCGTAGTGTATTGCGCATTTCATTTCCTGTGCTACGGACTTTTCACCCCGGTGTCCATTGTTTATTCATTCACGAGGTCTTTGCCCGTCAGTAATGCGCTGATCTTTGTTCCAAGAACAAACGGTGTCAAATGACGCCATTCATGTGGCGTGGTGGTGTTGAATTTCACAGAAAAACGGATGCAGCATACTTTTACAGTTGGTGTGTTGAAAAGTAATTTCGAAAAGTAATTTGTAAATATTACTTTTTCGGTAAAGTAATTTTGTAATTGTAATCCGTTACTTTTTGGGATAAGTAATTTGTAATTGTAATTCGTTACTTTTACTGAAAGTAATTTGTAATTGTAATTCGTTACTAAATAAAAGTAATCTATACAGCACTGGTCACATAACACCATCACAACACTGACACAGCCGAATGCTAAGGAGTTCTAAATGTTCCTAGAATATTATTTCAAGTTATTTTGACTGTATGTAAATAAAACCTGTTGTAAGCAAACACTTAAAAATTTAATAAAGTGGCCTCTTGAAGCAGGTGGTCTCTTAAGACAGGTGCTTTTATGACAATTTGGACTGTATTACTAAATATTACAACATTAATCGATGAGATGCATGAATGCTTCACATTTATTTAAAGAACTATTTTGATTAGGATCTTCAAGACAGATTCCACGAGATACATCAAGGCGGTTAAAAAATTTAATTACAACAACGTTTCAACGACTGCTTGTGCCATTCTCAAGTCAGTTGAGAATCTTAAAAATATCTAGCTAAAATATAAATCCATTTAAATCTCGCAGAAATGTTGTCAAACTAAATTTATCTGCCTTCATTAATTAATCTCTTTAAATAATTATTATTCTTAACAAAGTTGGAAACCTCAATCTATCACCACAAGTTTCAAAGTTTAAGAATTCAGGCACAATTATAAATCATTGCCACTAGAATTACATATTCTGAAAAATTGGTGTGAACATCACTGTAGGCCTAAGGAGAAAACAAACCTTTGGTGGAACAGGCACCTGTTGAGTGGCGGAAGGAGAGGACTGCTTACCAACAGGTTTCTGAGGAGCAAAAATAATAACAATGAGATTAGCTCTGGCATCTTGATACAGTACTCAAGAAACCTGTCTATAACGGTCAACTCTGGGACCTGAGATAAATGACCTTTATAGAAAGGTGGCCCTTCTGTCCAGGTTTATTACTATAGAAAGTGTCATTTTGGGGTTACTAAGAGTGGCCTTTATACACATGTGGCTGCTCTATAGAGGTGGCCGCTAATACAGGTTTGACTGTATCACTATGGGTTTCCAGTCAAAAACCGTGGAAATAAGCGGGTCATGATATTAATCAATAAGGTACAAATAGTTGATTCTGACAGAGATTGGTTCTCAAATTTAAGTCATATTAAGCGGACGTGGTCAGTAACGATTAACGAGGTGTATGCAGCAATTAGGACTATCAAGCAGCCACATTAGCAAAGCTAGCAAGATAATTAAGTGGAAGCTTGATCCAGATGAGTCTTCAATGATACAGAAGAGGCTTTCTTGCTTGCGAAAATGACAATAATTGTGAAAGGCCATCAATCAAATATTAAACAACATTGTTCTACGTAACAATCAAACTCATCACCATTAGATGAGTCTGGCGCCGCTGGGTAGTTGTCATTTTGTAACGTAGCTGGCGTAAGCAAGTGATCACAAGGTGGAGAATATTAAACAACATTACCATTTAAAATTAGTCTTGCTCAATGACCCAGAGGAGCAGTTTACCCTCCGTGGTCCTCAATTTTCCAGAAACAAAAACCATCTCGCTTGACTGCAGAAGAGGGAGCTGTTTGCGCTCACCTTTGATAATGTGTTGCTAGATTGTTTGGGTGACGCATATGACTTTGAGACACTTGCAGAACTCTGGCCTGTGAGAAACAGAGCTGGTAGCTGTCTCTTCTTTGGTTTTTGTTCTAAATTGGTTGAGCCTGGGTCTTCACGAGATGCTGCAGAAGTTGAGTTTGATGTAGAACTGGCCACATCGGGATTTGTGATGTTACTCGCATCTCTGGCAAGAGCTGCTATTGAAATGTCCGTCTTCTTCTGCTGTCCAGGGCTACTGCTTTTTAACCGATTCCGAAAGAAGCTGCCAGCCGACAATGAATCTGATGTTTCTTCCTTTTTCAAGCTGTAAGAGCCGATCGTCAGAGAATCCTGCAATACACAAAATGTCATTGATGATGCATGGGTTGGCACTTCTGCATTCATAAATCTTTTTAAATGTTCGCTCTTCAATACAATACGCAATATGAATACTCCATTATCATGCGCTTATTGCATCTGCTACAAAAAGAAATGCATGTCTTAGAAGGTAATGCTCTCAAAAAACATTCCAAAGGTTTATTCTTGTCCAATCGCAAATGTGGTTGAAGAAAGAGTACTGTTCAAGATACCAGTTCGATATAGCAATATAGCATCAGATGATACCTCATGTTTCTCCTCGCTAGATACTGGTGGTGTGTTTACATCTGGGGGAGAGTGCAGCTTTATAAATGCTAAGCCATATCCATCATCCTGAAATAAAAAATATATATATTGGCCTGCAATGAACTTTGCTTAATTGATTTTGATTAGCAGGTCTGAAGATGGAAAAGCGGAAAATATCTAGAAGGGGTCCCTTGTTTGTCAAACTAATCTTAAAGTGATATTGTCGTTGGAAAATCTTTCTCTTTCAGTTTCAGAATAGTAAAATGCAATGAAATTCCATTTGACTTCTTTTTGTAAACAAGATCTAGAGACTGTTTGTAAAGTAAATCATTGCCAGTCAATGTGTAAGACCTTCTTTGTCACAGAGACCGGAAAAAGAAATGCCTTCAAATTATCTACAAAATTGTCCATCAGTAACAAGAAAACAAGCGATCACACTTATGCTCAGTAAACACAAGCCTTGCTCATTGTTCTTTGCTATCCTGGGTGGGGACCAAACATATATGTAGTGGCTGACGCGCGGTCTGTGTGAACTCAATGTCGTCATTTTATAGTCACGTGATAGTAAGAATATGTAGCTGTGCCACCCTGTAATTATCCTCTTTCCCGTCTGTACTTCGTAGTATCAACAACTCTGTCCGTCCTCGTATCTACGCTGTGTCTCACGACATAGAGCTCTGGCACCAACGACCATATGTACTCCTTGGAACTCTGCCATCTCTCCCTGTCGTGGGACCAGCAACCTATCTATAAAATATATATTACTGTGGAATGTCAAAGTCTTGCAACTCGTCTTTCGTTTTCCACATAAATACTTCAATCAGGATATCTGACTGACACATTGTCATCTGTCCATGTATCCTGCTACGTTACCTTTTGGTATGGTTGTGTACAATTGATCTTAAGACGATCCCATCTCTCTTGAGCAACACTTTTGTTTAGTGTTTCTACTCCTAAACAGAAATGAACACACATCAGATTAATCTCGGTTAGTTATCAGCAAATACAATAATAACGTGAAACTGTTGATAAGATCTAGTCCAAGATATCTAAATGGGTCAATAATACTGCTGGAAAGACAGCTAAGTAAATGAAAAAGCGAAAACATATGGCGTGCCAAAATCTCTTGTCTGTGGCAAGCTGTTGCATGGGAATCAGAATGCTGGCAGACCGTATCTGCATTACGAAGCTACCATCAAACAAAATCCAATAAAAAGCAACAACATTGAATGTTATGACAAATAGACCATAATGGAGAATACTATGCATGGGAACTGTCTTGATCCAGCAGGATAACAATGGCAAGATTGCTAGATAGTTGTGATGTGAGCTCAACCCACTCCCAGACATCATTGTAATTACTACGGTATGTTATATCGAAAAACATAATCAAAAACTAATTCGCTATAAAGAAAATTATAGCAACCACTTAAGACAAATGTTCACAAAGACTAATAGAAGTGCATTGTTTTAAAATAAATATCTATGCAGAATCTTTCTGCGGCCCGTGAGATTAGCGCTGTTCTTATAATTACATAATGGAAAGAGAAAGAGCCTTACCAAATATTCTCACTCTATTTGGGTTTTTATTGGCTTTGCTTTCCACTGGCGACATGAAAGTAGAAGAAGCTAACAGAACCTGTCAAGGTAAAACATGAAACAACCTCTTCAAGAAATAATAGATCAGGCAGTCTAATACTGCAAAGTAATAAAATAAAAACCTACAGTCAAACTTGTATTAGCGGCCACTTCTATAGAGCAGCTACCTGTTTATAAAGGCCACTTTTCATAACCCCCAAATGACACATTCTATAGAAATCAACTTGGACAGAAAGATCATCTGTCTATAAAGGTCATTTTCCCGAGGTCCAAAAGGTGACCATTATAGACAGGTTTGAGGTTTCATGCATGTAAGTTTGAGTTCGGGCTGCATGTAAGTGGACTACTCGAATAGCCCCTGTGTTTGCCTGTCATGTTTATGGCAAATAAATAAATAAAAAATAACAAATTGTACTAAGCATTTCCTAATATTTTAAAACAGTCTGTCCAATAGTACATGTCAAGAAACAGTTCATGCATATAGTATGTTGTAGGGCAAAGATAGAGGTTTTGCATTCCATATATTTTAATAGAAATGTTGCTGGTCCCACGACAGGGAGAGATGGCAGATCTCCACGGAGTAAATATGGCCGTTAGTCCCAGAGCTCTATGTTGTGAGACACAGCGTAGAATACAGGACAGACAGACTTGTTGACATGACGAGGTACAGACGGCAAGATGACACGTGCACTTACATATTCTTACAATCACATAACTTCACAATGAAGACATCAAGTTCACATTGACCACGCATCAATAACGCGTAAATTGTTATGCCTACCTGCAATTCTTCTTGTTGAGACCAAGATGATCGTCCAACCAGAACTTCAACAAAAGCTGAGCCATTGTTTCCTACAATTAACAAAATTACATAGACCTACGTTATAGCGATATGGAGATTTAGAGATAGACAGATATCAAAGTTTTAATTTAGACAATCCAGTTTGTTGTTAATAGCGTCATAATATATTCATCATGGATCTGTCTTTATTTGAAATTTTCAAAAAGAAAATTAAACGAATACACGTATAGAAGGTAACAAGTACGCAAACACTAAACGGTTGTTTAAATACAATTGCAAATGTAAAAATCAAAATCAACGGGCGATACCCGTGTGTGTCGCGAGTCTAGATTTAAATACAGATAAAGATTTGGAATAGACCACTTCTTCTGGCAAAGAGTTCCGTACCCTGACTACACGATTGTAGAAAAAATGGTGGCGTGAGTTCAGCTTGGCTGTGTCAATGTCAAACCGCAAACCGTGGCTTCGTGTCGGCAAGGGATGCAGCTTCAAATCACTTGGAACTTTAATGTCAACTAATTTGTTGACTATCTTGTAAAACACACACAAATCCAAACTTATACGTCGATTTTTAAGTGACTCCATGTTTAGACGTTTTTTAAGTGACGCCCTACATCATGTTACGTAGCATGTTTTGTATACCTGTTCCAAACAAAAAGATCTCTGTTTGCTAGTGATAACCATATACATTATCACCTATATCTATATTTCACAAACGTCTGTCCGTCTGTCTGTCTGTCTGTCTGTCTGTCTGTCTGTCTGTCTGTTTGTTTGTCTGTCTGTTCAAAACCAGGCACCTGCCACTCATCAGCAAAATATAGATGTTCCGACCTTTGGGAAACAATACGGCTCTGGTTGTGCACGGTTTTTGAAACACTTTGCACAGCTTGAACGCTCAAACCAGGCCAAAGTTGAACAATGCAACGTGGTGCAGTATCTAACAGAGCTGTTTTTGAAAAGGTCCCCTTGAAACCGAGCTATGCTTTCTGCAAGTTTGACGAAGTTCGATGAAATTATTGCAGTGGAATGAGCACCTTGAATTGGCTGTGCTTGCTTTTGAGAACAGTTGCGTTTGGATTGTTCGAAGGATCGATTTCAGTCTCTTGGGAGTCATGGCTGAGTTGAGAAACAATGCGCAGCATACAACCCTGTCTGAATCGGTGTAGCAGGTCGGAACAGCTATCCCATAATACTAAACGTGCCATGTTGTCTGTCTGTCGGTGTGTCTGTCTGTGGCGTGTAAGTGCCCTCGAAATACGTCCTCCGTTGAGCTCTTCTCCGCCGAGATCGTTACTTTTCCATACTTCCCCTTTACAAAAGTCGCAACAGGAAGGCCGTCTTCTCTGAATGGGAGCAATCGCATACTCTCTTTCTTGACAGCGGCGTAGCTTTTCGCGTTCAAATTCGAAGTTTTCATCGCAGCTTCGCCATTTTGCTGTGTTTCTTCGCCATTTATTATTGCTGCATGCACGGAACAATGGTTTGTCCTCACGTGATCAAGCTGCGAGACCGAAAGATGTGACCCTGGCTTCCGGTACGTCACGTTTGGGCGCAGACGTTTTGGCGCCTGATCGTTTTGACGCCAAGACGTTTGGGCGCAGGCAAATCAGTGCGAGAAGCTTAGGAAAACTTCATTACAAACACAATACTGTGTAGTGGACATTGCCTGCTACGAGGCAAAATAGAGAGAAAGAGAGAAAAGGCGGGCAAAGCCCGCCGTATAGGTGCGTTATCATTCGTCCATCTTATTCACCCTCTGCCTGATAGACTGAGATGCATTATGCTGAGTCCTGCCATTGGCCCGGCGGCGTAGCCGCTAGTTTCTAATGTTCCTGAAGTGATTTATTATGTCCAGGACCTAGGAGATACTGCTTTACGGGCAAACAGGAAAAACTGTTAACTGTGATTTGTATTGGACTACTTAACCTCTGCCCAAATGCAAAGCAACGACGCTGGACGCAGCTGCGTTAGCAGTGCGGACCAGCTAGTATCATATACTACATGATTCTGTGATTATGATTCTCTCTCCATAAGTAGAATGCTTGCAATTGTGAATTTTTTCTTACAAAATGGAATGAAACAATTTCTGGGCCAAATCTTAACTCTAAAGCTCCTGTCACACATGTGTGAGTTGACGGAGTTCCTGTTGTATGACGAGAAATGTGGGATGGAACTCCCACTTCTCATCATGAAATTTCATTTCATTGTTGTGGTGGAAATCAAGACATGTTTGATCTTGATGGTCAAAGTGGTCCAAGCTGATGGGCTCGCTAATTGTAGCTTTCTTCAAGCATAAAATTCAAAGGAACCGCTGCCATCATTGGTCACATTATCATTTTGGTCAGGTTGAAATTGATTGACAGGAGCAATGGCATAAATGAAATAGTCAAGGAATATCTAAGTCATTATAAGAAGGACACAAAACAGACAATACCAACTATGACATCATATAGTTTTGATATTTCTAGCACGCCTGTTCAAATCTCGTCACTTACCTATATCAATCGAATGTATTTGAGTGGGCTCCTTTAGCTGAAAAACAAATTAAATTGTGAATTAGCAGCAGTTAACGAAAAGTGACTATGAGGGCTGTGGGGTCTTGGCAGATCTTAGTAGAGGAACATTCCTTCACGGCAATATCAATCGTTTCTAGAGTTGGAGCTGTGTGCTATTTCTGTCTTTTCTGAGTTATGTTTTCAAAACCTGCATAACGAAGGTGTATGGCTCCCAATTGGACTCCCACAAGAGGATTTTACAGTGAAAAAATCAAAGTGAAAAACTTCAAAAAATCAAAATACAAAATATCAGTGAAAAAATTTACTTCTTTTTAAATTTCATATCAAAAGTGTCCATGCGAAATAAAAGAAAGATTATGTTCATAATTTAAAATCTTTTTTCTATCAATCTGATGAAGAAAAAGAGTGAGTTAACCACGAGCATTTTTATCTCTGAAGATAATCTTTTTTTCAAATTTAACCGACTGACAAATTGTTGGCTATCAAACTATGACAGAATCTGACGTACTAACGAGAGTCACGTCTACAGTCGTACTTTCCTGATTGACTTCATCTGCACATAGATTGCATTACCACTGTGGTCCAAATTAGAAAACGATGTCACACTGTTGCAGGTTTACGAGTACCACTGCCGTCAAGCCTGATGTTTTGTCATTGTATTCCTTTATTATTGTCTTCATTATAGGTGCAAAAGTAAATTCAATTTCTGCCCAAGACTAAACTTGGCTTTGGTTTGCATGCATGGGCAGTTCATCATACCCTCAAACCTGTATTCTGTATTAGCGGCTATCTCTATAGAGCAGCCACCTGTGTACAAAGGCCACTCTTCATAACCTTAAAATGACACTTTCTATAGAAATCAACCTGTCCGACAGAAAGGCCACAGGTCTGTCTATAAAGGTCAGTTTCCTCAGGTCCCAAACATGACTGTTAGACAGGTTTCACTGTATCAGTGTAGTGAGAACACAAAGCCATACAGTAACTGCGCTATTGGAAGAAAAATGTAAGTCCATAAAAAATATGTTACTATATCGATTGCGTGTTGCCAAGCCCTACCTGCAGGATAACCGATGCGTGCTTTTCTCCTGGATTACATTTCCATTTGTAGTATGTCTCATGCTTCAGAACATTGTGTGCACTATGCTTCTACAATATAAAGACAGAAAAGGTGAAATTCAAGAAACGAAAAAATTAAGTAGGCATGTCGATTTGACAACAGGATGTATGCAGAATGTGAACCTCAACTACAATTCAGTGGATTAATACTAATTATGTAGACAAGAGACTATTTCAAAATTGGAAGACAAGAGATGTGATTGCAATTTGATGATTTACTTCCGTTCAAAAACTTTAAAGATCTATGTAAAACAACTGTATTATTCTTATAAACTATTTTAAACTGTTTTAAAACTGTTTTAATCTTGTATGAACGACAACAAGAGACAAAACTTGCAAAATATTTTCGGATTTTTTCCAGGGCAGAAAATACAACAATTCTAGTCTTGCTTGATTATGTAACCCTTCTTCAAGCCTTGGAGCCTACTAGCCTACCGGACTGGAATTTATGCACTGCGCGGCGGGTTGACGTGCCTACGTTCCTCCCCATAAATGAATATGGCTCTTGAAGACTTGATACAGATTTTGAAACAAAAGTATTCAATTTCTCGTATCCGCCAGACTGATCCAAGCCTAAGGGCTAAAAGCAGGCTAGGGTAGGCCTATTGTAACCAATAATGGTAATATTGCTGTATTGGTATATAGAACGTTCCTATGAAACGCGCAGCACGTCATGCACTATACTTACATTATCTTCGCTTGAGAAGGACAGAACACTAGCATCTCCTATTTCAGGCATTTAGAAATAAATAGAAAATCATCAATATGATTTAATATCAAAACATGATCAAAAGTAAGATTGAAATTACTTCGGAAAGTTGATCCACCCAAATGAGGCAGCATAAAGTAAGAGGTCATTTGGAAATGGTAGCCGAATATCAAAATCTGTAAACAAAACATTGAAAACATTGGTAACGATGCACAATTGTAGGTCGTACACAATGCGGACAAAAGCTCCTTCAAACAAAACAGATGGAAAGATTTTTTCAATCTCGAGGTAAATCAATCTTTAGTTTACAAAATATTGCCGTTTGTGTAATCTCTTATAGACTTTAGGATGGGAACGCGAGAATTACAGACTGTTTGAATGGGCTGATAAAGTTTTTGCTCCGCATACAGCAGACCTCAGACCAAGGACTCCCCCAGTAAAAGTAGAACTAACGGAATTGTTGATGTTAGTTTACTTGTCGGTGTGATAAATATTTCTATGTGTATAATATCCCCAGCATTTTCCAATCTTCTGTGCTCAAAAAATCTCCAGAACTTGACAGATTTTGATCACGTTTTATGTTCGAGTAAGTTTCACAAATACACTTTAGCCACGGTTTTTATTGTGCAGGTTATCGTTGAATGGGCGTCACGACAAGTCGTCGAAAAGTAGTCATGGCAAGTGCAAAGAACATGACAGATCTCCTGGCTGAGGTAGAAAGATTGAAGGTGACAGTGTCTTCACTTCAGAAGGAGAAAGAGAAACTAACCAGTGATAAGTTGCAACTGAAAGGAGAGAATACCCAGCTCCAAAGTACACTCGACAGCAACCTAAAACTACTGCCAACAGTTGTGGAAAAACTAGCAAGACTAGAAGCAGGTACTGATCCATATCTCATCTAAGTAGTAAACTGATTATACTCTGTTTATGACAGATAGCTTAAATCAATGTTTGCTGAAGTCGACCTCATGGACAAACTAAGATAGTCTTCACAAAACAAGTCGAATAACTGAGCTCAAATGGTTAAATACAAATTTTAGAACTTACAATTGACTAAGCTCACACCTAATGCATGTATGGTTCCCAGATATCCCTTATTCCCCGGAGTCATTCCGTATTTATATGTTATTCAGTGCCAAATTTAGTTTATTTTGTTAGACATTTCTACCCAATTTTTCAAATCATCTATATCTTTCCTCTGTGGTCTGGTAACCGTAATGCATGTAGGGACACAGGGGGTTTCATTTTGCGGGATTTTGAAGTTCAATGGACAATTTTCAAAGCCAGGAGCATTTAAATTGGATTTCCAACAATATAAATAGTATCAATAACAAAGCCATTTCCTGTGACACCGCACGTGGACTGAGATCAAGAAGGCTTGTAGCTGCTCTCTGCCACATTCTGGAAAATTCCTTTTCGCCAAATCTCATATTTCCTGTTTCTGTTTGTTTTCAATCTTATTATTAACTTATTATAACATATATCTTTGTATTTCAAATGCCGCCCATCCTAGTATTATCCTCCTCTTGATCTCAGACATGAGGTCAACATCTCGAGAGATCGTCCTGCCGAGATAGATGTAGCTGTTGATGCGCTCAATGGTGGCGCTATCCACGGTGATATCTGCTGCTGTGATGTCCTATTAATTGGAAAGTTTGTAGGTTACGCCGTCAATCTTTGGTGTGGAGCTTGCCTGTAATTTTGTAATTGGCGTGGCTCAGCCACGGAAATCTGAAGAAGTTGCCACTAAACACTGCTAAAAATCCCGGATTTTGGCTTTGTGCAAGCTTGGAGCGGCACTACCTGGCGTAATCTTTGGCGTAGGAAAAACAAACTTTCCAGTAAGCTGTTACATGGTTGTTGACAATGACTTTGGTCTTACCGAGGTGCATCTTTGTCTAATACAGGAGGAATTCCAAATGTCAAGTTGGAGCATGCCACCCAAGCTGGTAAAGTTTCTAACAGCCTTGAAAAGCAGCAGGAAGGAAATGAGGAAGATAGTAGCAATGACTCCAATGACGAAGGAGTCTCTTGTCCAGTTATGCTTAGTTTGAATGTCAAAACAATGAAAAACACTGCAGATGGAATCAAAGGGTTTTTAAAGCGTAATCGAGTTGGTGTCTGGATGTGCACCGGAATGGTAAGTCTCTTTCTACCGTTACTTCAAAAGAACCACTGTGCCATGTTATGTTCAGTCAATCATAATCATGTAATTTACAGTCAAACATGCATTAACGGCCACCTCTATAGAGCAGCCACCTGTGTGTAAAGGCCACTCTTCATAACCCCAGCATGAAATTTTCTATAGAAATCAACCTGGACAGAAAGGCCACCTGTCTATAAAGGTAATTTTCTTTAGGTCCCAAAGGTGACCGTTATGGACAGGTTTCACTGTATAACTATGCTAATTTATCTGTATTATTAAATTAAAATATGCAAGAATATTTTTTCGTTCTGTTTATGCTCGCGGTGAACTGAATCATTGATCAGCAAATAACCTGGAGTCTTCATTTCAATTTGTTATTTTTGGTTTTAATTGTTACTTTTTTCTTACCAGGATGGAGGGGTTCTATTCAGGTAAGTTCAAATTGATTTTATGTAACAATTATGTATGAGAGCATTTGTTTCATTTTAATTTTTGTTTGGATTCTTTGTAATCCACTACGTGCTCCAAAAACAGCTTTTGCTTACTGAGTCACGTAAGACTTTCACATGTACGTATTTAGCCATTGTTTATCTGCTTCTTGTATAATTTACTGTGATTGTTTGCAATAAATATCTATCTATGATTGTCACTCATGCCTAGGGATCGACCGGACCACAATTTTGGTGCCGGACCGGGCCGGACCGGATTACAAATGCGTCCGGCC
>OFHS01004183.1:0-14638 GCA_900245855.1 Calvadosia cruxmelitensis | reverse complement strand
CAATGATTTTCTATTGTGATTCCACTGCTGTCGATCTCACATAGTAACATAACATAATCGGTATATAAGCAATGATTTTCTATTGTGATTCCACTGCTGTCAATCTCACATAGTAACATAACATAATCTGTATATAAGCAATGATTTTCTTGTAAATAATTGGGTGTAATGAATGTTACGGCAGTGTAGATATAGAGTGGAAATACAAAGGGGAATTGAAGTTAGATTATCTATACAAGTTCACAAGGTAGTTCGAATCTCATTCAAAACAACTCTCCGGAATTCAGTTGTAGTCGGTGAGTCTAGCATCTGATTGTTAGCCGAAAGAAAGTTTAACTCTTGTCTCTTTTCAAACTACAATCCAAGTCAACCGTTTAGGCCGTGGTTTGGGTCCCAGTCCGGCCAACCCCTGTGAATGTCCACAGACCCAATGCAGTGGTTTTCCATGGAGGGCTTCTTTGTTTGTATTCTGAAATTATTGCTTAGCTTCTTTGACCTTGGTCTTCACTGAATCTTAATGTTCACTACGAGCTTACTCGTATGTTAAATTATACGACTAAAATAGATTACAGAAAGAATTGTCTGTCACATGCACCGAGTCTTTTGATCTCATCCTTCCAAATAAGGCTAATTATGCTAGAGCTAAATACAAGGTTTTGCTGCTAAAGATACTTTGACAAAACACATTTAATTGCGCAATACTAATTTCCAACTGCCAATCATGTGATGCACTTGGTTAGTCCCCAGTCTCGCGATGATCATGAGTTTGCGCGTTATATTCCACAGCGCTGGGCGTAGCCAAAGTATCTTTAAAACACAGGAGAGATATGATTATCCTTGCCATTCGATGCAATAATTTTTGCCGTATAAGGCGGTAAAGAAGCGAGTTGCAATAATCCAATCGGGATGAAGTAGAGGCATGGACCTGAGGGTTTTCAGCACATTGACGGCTAAGGTATCGTCTATTTCAACTGATATTCCTCAAATTTACGATTTGGCACAAGAAAAGTGCCAGAGGAATGGCGTTACGGAATGAGAGACCCGGCGATCACGTATCTGTCAATCAAAAGAGGGCTGGGATTTGCTGATGCTTCACATTCGCTGTAAATCTGGGTCGATCTCTCAGATTTTCAGAGCCATGCTGAAACTGCTGTCTCACGGTGGGGTTCCTTTTCACTACCTCGACCAGTGCCACAATGTCTTTGTACTTGCGATGGTTAGGTCCAACCACATGGTAATAGATTCCCTGGGCTTTGACAAGTGATTTGGAAGCAGAGGGAATATTGTTCTCGGACAGGTAGATAGCGCCCAGTCGTTTGTAGCACTCCGCTACTTGCTCACTCTGTGGACCATGAGTTTGTTTTCTAGCAGCGAGAGCAGACAGCAAGATGTCAGTAGCTTCGCTCAAGTTGTTGTCTTGAATTTTCAATGATATGAGCGCATCCTGAGCAGACAAGTGCTTGCGACATCCTCTGCCTAGCACACTCTCGTAAATAGTAATTCCCTTCAATAAATATTTCTCAGCGAGGGCAAATTGCTTCACCCTTTCTCCGCTTCTCTCCAGTGAGATGAGAGTGTTTGCGATTAGCAAGAGGCAGTCGGCAAAGGTCACCGAGCTATCGCCAAACGCCAATTCTGAAAGCTGCAAGGCCGTCTCGTAATGCTGAAGGACACGTTCAGGGGTGGAACGGCTCCTGTTTACCTGTTCAGTTCTGGCGAGCTCTTTGTAAAAGGGGATTAACTCCACACTCTGTGCGCCATAGGTTGCTTCGACTAATTCAATGCACTTCTCAAAGTATTCCATCGCTTGTCCAGTTTTTCCTCTCTTGCGACTTACAACTCCAAGTAGTTTGATAACACTAAGGGTTAATTCCGTCTCAATTGTACTATTCGGACTTAGTTTCTTCAGCAGCATCAAGGCTTTTTGAAGAGCATTATCTGACCTCGCAAAGTTTTTCATTAAGAGCCATGCCTGGCCCTGCACCCGATACACTTTCGCCAGCAACAAACTTATATTACTCATTTGGTCATTTGACGTAGAACCTGCAGTTTCTTCTTGACTGACGGCTGCATATTGCGATGCAAGTAGGATTTTGCCGGCCCGCTCAGAATGCTTGAGAGCCTGTTGATTCATTTCACGACATTGCAAGTAGGAATGTGCCAGATCGCAGCAGGCAGCCGCGTGTCGCCAGTGTTCATCTCCAAACACAAGACGGCAAAGGACGACGCACTTTATAGTTTCATCAACAGCTTCATCAAACTTGCGCTCGTTTGTTAGCCACTTTCCTCGCTGGGTGCACCTCGACAAACGAATCTCTGGGGTCATCGACGGGTCGTCAACATAATCAACACCGCCAATTTCATCGTTCGCAGAAGATTCTTCAGAGTTTTCACTCTCGTTAATTTTACGATCCTGTTCATCCACCGATTCGCCTGCTCCACGACCAGACTCTTGCTTACACGACATCTCCAAGGAACTTTGCGTGCCAAAGAAACAATTCCAGCACCAAGACCACCAAAGAACCAAGTCTACCAAGGACTACAAATTGGCAAATCACCAATACAACAACCTGACAACAACCACTAAACGCTGTCGTTGTCGTTATTCGCCAGCAGGTCGGGCAGCCATTATGGATGCAGAGCGCGTGCGCTACAGAATCGCAATGACTTAGCGGGAAAGATGATTTACAATTAAATTTTTACTTGTGGACCTACTTTATATTGTAATTTATTATTGTTATAATTTGTGCGGACACTTTTGCTATAAAGATTGTAAGGAACGAATTTTTCCAGCGGATTGATACCGATAAATATAAATATATAAATATATTGATTGAAATATCTGTAAAAGTACAAAAATGATTTTGATCAGAATGAAACTGCAAATATTGTATGCTGATGGTACCTCATTATATTGCACAGAGCAAGCCATGCAACAAACTGTAAATATAATAAACCGTGGAATTGGATGCTTGAATACATTAATTTATAAATTTGTATCCACTGATTCAAGAGAGAGTATATAAGACTACAGTATTATACTAACTCGTTTTGATTATTGTGCCATAATATGGAGATCTTGTATAAGTAACAAATAAATAGATAAATTACAGAAATTTCAAAATGGAATATAATAATGCGGATAGTTGTAGGATGTCATTAATCTCATTATAGAACACATCGTAAAGATATGCGTAAGAGGCTGGGATGGATTGACATTGGGCAGCGTGTTCAGTATTTGCAGTGTCTGGATGTGGAAAATTGCAAACTACGAGAGAAGCACCCGTGATGCCGGCTTCATCTGGTTGTTTTGAGATGCTTAAGAAATCTCTGTATTCCTTTTAGGCTAGCGATAATATCTGTTTTCCTTCTACTGGTGGCCCGGTTTACCCTGCCAGCTCAAAAAAGCTGGAAATATTTCAAAATTCAAACTTGATAGTAAGCAACATAATTATTGTTTATAATTTGTTTTCTGCTTCATGAAAATTTATTGCTTAGTAAAAGTGATTTACAGAATAATTTCCTACAGACACATACCGAATAGAAGCCAAAATGTATCTTTTATCCAGCCTTCGGATATCGAGGGAAATAAATACCAACACCCCAAAATTTAATATTGCACAACTTGAAACTGCATTAACTATAATGATTGTACTCTAGATGCCTCGATGTGTAAATTTAATTACCCTTTGACTGTTCTTTCCGTTTTCAATTATACCCGGCTAGTTCTTTGATGCATTTTTAATCTCTTAGACAATAATTCTGGCCGTTCGGAGGCACCTTTGCTCTGGATGTAGCCTGTTCCATTACCATGCACATGGGGTCTTGACGGTAGTTCCGATGGCGGAGAACCTTTCTGATTGCCATGGCTTTACCCGGCGGTCTTCCCAGAAGGCATCTTGTCTTTTCTATTGTCGTCAAAGCGTATCATGGCAGTCGGCTGGGCATGAGGTTTTATGTTATTCTTCCTTTTAGTTGCCAGTCATGATTTTTAACAAGCAAAGATACTGTGCAAACATGTGGCGAAGCAAATCTGCAGCATCGCAGTAATCGCAGTGCGGTAGTTTTGCGTCACCTAAAGACAATGCACGTGACTCAGTCCAACAGAGCCTCGTACAGGTGGTAGCCCTGTTCTTGATGAGCCAGACACACCCATGGATTGGTGCACGGTAGATCACATGCTCAGAACCAGGATCTCCCTAGACAGCGAACACATCCAAAAAGCTCAGTTATGGCGCCGAGGAGCCGGGCTGTTGTCAGAAATCCTCGATTGGGCCTTCATCGATGTCTCTACGGATGCTGTCAAGAAAGCTCGATCCAGTGCCCTCCATCCTCTGCCTCTGTTGGGCGTAGGCTCTCTGCCTCTCCTGCAGACAACACATGACATCGAATGAGCACCAGCTGAAACAGAGTACGCTCAGGGCGCATAGCACAGCTCACGTCGCTCGCACACAGACCTCAAGAGACGGCAATGCTTTGCTTGGTTCGCCATGGAAGGCTACGTTGGCAAGCTTTTCGTTCGTCGTGCCTTCCTGTCATAACAGACAACAATCGACTGCATCAAAAAAGGGACAGGGGAATCTACTGTTTCTATGACTACGCGCTGATCGTGCATCAACCCACCATTTCGTTGTCGCTCTGCCATGTTCCATCGCAGCTCTCTGATTGGTCGCTTCCGTATCTATCGTCATCAGCGACTGTCAGCCTGGAAATAATCGGAGCGAGAGGCATGATTGGTAATTCTCTGTAGCTAGTCTTCTCGTGCGTAATGAGGTGCCCAATACCTGCGACTCGATGCGGGGCGCCTGCGCGACGGACTCCTGAGCAAGGCCAAGGCACTCTGTTGACGTGCAATATCCTGCTCTGCAAAGTCAACGAAATGACGACGGCCAATCAAGATATCAAAAGGGAGTGCGAGTAAAACATCATCCCAGAAACAACACTTCGTTGCAGAAGAGAATAAGAAACATGCATTGTTGGTCGACTGCTACCCATAATGCATCCTGCATTGCGGAGCCTTACACTGTCGATCGACCTACCGATGGCTCGCATCACTTTGAGGCAGGTATGTCGCTGATGGAGGTCGGCCATGTCGATTGGCGTCCGCCCGTGAACGTCATCGGCTTTAAGACTGGCACGGTTGCTTAGCAGCCACTTGACGCACTCCAAATGACCACTGCAAGCAAACGATCACATGACATCAATCAACTATGCATGGTGTCGCTTGTTGGATACTACGCACCAGCCGACGCACCTCATCGCGGCCAGATGGAGCGGCGTGTATCTGTCCACCGTCAGACAATTCACAGAGCAGCCCATGGCGACCAGGACCTAATCCACAACAGAGGCGAGAAAGAATGAAACGCACGGCTAATGATGGAACGCAGCACACCAGTGACACATGTGTGGCATCAGTCATACCATGAGGCAGTTGACGTGACCGTTGAGGGCGGCTAAGTGCATGGCAGTGTAGCCCGTCTGCGTTTCGGCATCGAGATCGACGCCAGTAATGGACAGATAGCGAACAACCGGCAAATGACCCTTGCCAGCAGCAATGTGCAGCGCTAGCCAGCCTCTCTCGTCACGTTGGTGCTTCAAGTCGAGGTCTGCAGTCAGCAGCAAACGCACGGCGTCGAGGTCACCACGGTCACAAGCAAGGTGGATGGTGTCCTTTGAGACTGAAGAGGAAAAGAGGCAATAAGTGCGTGGAACCACGGAATCACGCCAAGGGCAATGAGAGGTCAGCTGACTGCTACCATGACTAACCCGCATTATTGCCCTCTCCTTGGCCGGTAGCAACGGCCGCCCTATCGACGCCTGCGTCCGCCTGAAGGCAGAAGAGAAAAACAGCGAATGAGGCATCGGTGTTAGGATTGACTACTCAACCGAATGAATGTCTCACCAGCATCAATCGGCATACCTCCGTGACGTCAACTGCGTCTTCCGCTTGCGTTGATATTCTTTCGTGACGATTATCTTGTCTCCATTCTTGTTGTTGCTCTGCCAGCCTCCTTTCCTTCTCTTCTTCGTGCAGATGACTCACTGCCTCGGTGTTGCCTGGCCTCGTTTCTTTCGTCGCACAACAATGACATAAGACATGTGAGTGGCTCTTGTTAATCGATCTTGTTTTGGCGTCAGCAATCAGGCACCGCCTCTTTTCATTATCGATCCGCAGCAGCTCATTGTCGCTCTCTCTCTGCAATTTTAACTGCGATTCAATTTCTGTCTCCTTTCTCGATCTTTCTGCTGCCTTCTCTCTCGCGTTTTCAGACATGTGTAGTATCATTGGCTTGCATTTTCCCACTTGACCGTCAACTTGACCGTCAACTGGCTGGCGGATGGCTTCTTCACTCAACCAATGACAACATGGAAATCTATCGTTCTCTTTCGTGGAATTGGTGGAAGAGGTCACGCTGCTGCTATTGCTGTCGCTGCTGCTATTGCCGCATGGCTCACCGTCGCCATGATATTGCCTCGTCGTGGCAGTTGCTGCCCTCCGCTTAATGTCATTGCCATGAAGACGCTCAGCCAAACGTGCATTGTGATGCAGACAACGAACAGCCTCGACTGCAGGGATAAAAAGAAGAGGAACGAGGGCATTAATTTCAGAATCCTCTGATCTTGGAAAGATTGATTAATTCCAAGATTAAATCGAGTGACGTAGAAACTCAGCGAATTAAACACTGCCCTGAAAGATCCTCATTCTGCCTTTGTTGCTTTGTTTTAAGCTGTTCTTATTTTTAAAGCTTACTCCAAGGCGTGACAAAATGAAAGACAGATACGAAACCAACCTCGTCTGCATGACCATCCTCAGTCAGGCGCATTATCGTCAATTCGTTATTTACCTGATGCTGTGTCTGTCAACGGCAGGTCTCTGATCATTTGGCCGTCGTCGCGCAGGGCAGAAAACCACCTGCAAGCAACAGTAGACGAGACTACAAGTGATTGGACTTCAACAAACACATCAGCCGCAAATGTACGCAAATCAGATAGCAGAAGCAAATCAGCGATAGGGAAAGCTGGAAGCTGACATTAACAGCGACAGTTAAAAACAGAGGCTATGTACAGCAGCGTTGAACTGCGGGGCAAACAGACAGGCAGACAGACATCGAGAAATCGGATAATCAGCAGAGGTAGAAATCCAAGAACAGAATAGACCTTGTTACGCTGATTCAAGGAGCAAGATAGTTGCACAATCTATATTGTGCTGTTCTCATTTGCTGTGGTGTTGCCCCTTGTGTAAGTTATTTGCAGCCAATGAAGAGAGGGCCTGTACCTTTGGCAGTTGAAGAAGTACGCCTTGTCCGATTGGTGGCGCTCTTTAACAACAACGCTGTCAAGGAACCAGCTGGCGTCTAAGTGACAAAACCAAGAAGAGATCAAAGATCAGCAACAATCGCAGGCAACATTCATCCTCCTCCGTTCCTATCCAACTATTGGCTATTTATTTCACATTGAGCAAAAGCGAAGCCATCAAATACAAACTGTCTGATGCGACGCAGTTGATTAGTTTAAGACCAAGTGATGAGCATAATTATGACATCACTGACTAATTACTTCTATATAAAGTGTTTCTGTGCTTTAATGAATCGATAGTGCCACGCAAATATAAGATCACAAATGATAAAGCCATGGCCTTCTGCTTGCACGCAGAAGCTGCATTTATGGCATATCAGTCCTTTCTTTCAAGCCAGCAGGCAATTTGAGAAGGCACTGACCAAGCCAAGCACATGATCGAACCAGCAGGTGTCATTGGTCATTTGCTGATCATTGGTCACCATAGTAACCCCAATTGGATGGCAAAGTCAATCATCGTCAGTGGTACCTCACCTGTCGAGGTCACGCCATGGGAGACCCGGATCGTGTAGATTTCACCCAGAAATATGGAATCGACAAGGAAGACATCCACCTGAAGAAAGAACAGCATATCCATATTAATAATACAGTAAGCATACACAGGAGACATCTCATCACCAACGCGACTACGACACAATGACATCGGGTGATGCCCACCTGACCACGCTGAAACGGCCTTGGGTTTGTCTTGGAGAGGGTCAAAGGTCGCTCTGAGCTGTTGCCATGCCGTCCAATTAACGTGATGTTGACATGTGCATTTGTGCCAGCATTAGATGAGTTACCAGTGATGACGTGAATCTCATAAGTTGAAACTGTCGATAAATAAAAGTACCTTCACAATGATCAAGTTGATTCTCATTCAATTCCGATCATCTACCGACACTAATTAGCAATGAAGTTCGTCAGTGTTGGATAGTAGCCAGTCAGTCTTTTATGTGAACGTAATATACGCTTTAATTCCAAATAAATGTAAAATGTTATTGTTGAACTTAGCTGAATTGATTGTAGAGGGCTGCCAATATCCCAAAGGACAAATGACGGTTAAAACTTATCTGATGTGTGATGTCGCATAATAATAACATGAGGAATTGTAACATGAGGCAACTGAGGTGTCATCAACTCAGAAGGAACACAGTGTAACTGATATTCTATTGACGTCACCTTCATGAGAACGGTTTTTTGAAGGGGGATGTCTTGTTGGATTCGTGACACTATCACCATGGTTACCAGGATGTCGAAGAGCATTCCCCTGCACTGGTTTAGAGGCAGCAGTGGCCTCTGATACAGGGGACGTGCTTGCATTGTGCAACTGCCGCAGTGTCAGTCTGCTGTTCTCTGGTAGCACCAATGAATCATCACCACGGAAATCATGCATCGTCTGCTTTCCTGTCAAGGCAACCATCATAATTATCGCTTAAAACAAAATTAATGCTTAAAACACCCACGTGTCGAATTTCAGCCCCTTCACTTGCTCTGCTTGTACCTTGATGTGATGGCGTTTGTGTTGCGGTCGCCACCTTGCGCCGGCAGATGTCATGATTCCATGCGACCATTGGTGCGGCATAGCTTGAGCCATCGGATGATGAATAGGAATAGAAATCAGCCTCGTAGTCATCCTCTGGAGCGTTGGGCGTTGTTGGAATGAGCCTCTGAAGAGTGAGAGTGGCATCTCTAGGTCTTCTTGCAGCATGTCTTGTGTTTACAGTGAAGGAGCGGACATCCTTCAAGTCAGCTAGACGATTGTTAATGCGCATCTGATGAAGTTGAGTTCTAGAAGCAACAACAATGATAAGAACATCATGCCTTGCCATTGGGATAGGCTTATTATTAGAATGTCATGGATGTACAATAGAATGGTGACCATCTTACTGGATCTCAGCTTGATTGTCCGTATCTGTCAGCTGATGTTCAGACGGATGAGAACCAGATGATCCCGTACTTGTGCCTGGTCTGGGTCGTTGATTGGAGCCCTTTCTCATCTGCAACATATGACATACGTTAATCTATCTATTGAACAGGCAACAATAACCAAATAATTGCGACGCATGGATTACCTAGTTGTGACCCTGATAGATCGGACAGGTGGCCTTTCTGTCCAGGTTGATTTTTACAGAAAGTGTCATTGTGGGGTTATGAAGAGTGGCCTTTATATACAGGTGGCTACTCTGTAGAGGTGGCCACTAACACAGGTTTGCCTGCAGCATGAAAAGACGTGTACCTTTGGATAAGTGGGAACATTCACGAAAAGATGAGATAAATTGTAAACACACCTTCCGTGTCTGCACTGGTTTCCTTGAAGATGGCCCAGGATCTGTCATAGAAATGATGCAATGTATCAATCATCATGGCGCGCAGCAATCATTTAATGTGTTCCCATAGTAACTACATTGAGATAGGTTCTTGTGCTTGATTCTCAAACAGCAAAACAACATGATTATGATGATATAGTAGAGAAATGTGCTAAGTTTGGTCACAATGGGATAGGTTAATAATACAATAATAATTATATTACATTCCGCATTGGTTGTTTAATTAAATACATCATGTGTTACACAAAACACACATTATAACAGTAGAGAACAGCAGAGAAACAAAACCAGTGATTCAAAACAAAACAGCACGGAACATACAATGGTTTAGTTCATTTCTTCTCTACGTTCAACCTCAGGGGTGTTTCTTGTGCAAAATCATCTGAAACATCAACAATTTAACAATCCCACACTATTCCTCCCCCATTAAATGGTACTTTGTTTGCACTTCAAATTCCTGAGTATTTCTTAATCATTTTGTATGTTTAACTGAATATGAGTCAGCACCATAAAAACAAACTATTGCATCATCTGAAATTCTAGTGATACAGTATTTACAAATTTAAAAAAATTAAAAATGTAAATAAATTATTAAACTATTCCAGGAGGATCGAAATGAAGATATCTCTCTTTAGAAATTCTTATGAATTCAGCAACTTTCTTTAACGCTGCGTTGTAATCCCTGGAACAGTTTATCAGAATCTGTAACAATATTTGCTAATTTTATTTTGTTGCCAGATATTTCTGAAGTTTATAGTTAAGCAAATCCATTATGCAACACATAACATTTCTATTGCTACAGTCAAACTCATTTAGAATCCCGCCATTCATCAAATAATGGGATGTAAAAGGGAGATGGGAAAAGAAATCAAACAACAAAATCCTTTGCTTCAACATGATTCCACAAACATTTCATCAGCAGCAGTGAGGAACATGTCAGTTAATAACGGGTTCCTAAGGATCAATTAGCAGTAGATTTAACAAAAATACAATTATAATAGCCGTCTAGAAGAAGTGACAAGTTGTCTGGGTCCCGTAATGCAAAATGTTCCATAATGCTTGCATTCGTTGTTAAGCACAGTGCTGTAAAAGTTTTTCCTTTTATGTAACTAGTTACAAGTAAAAGTTACTGCTCTCAAAAAGAAACTTCTGAGTAAAAGTTTCAAGTTGCAAAATGCATTGTCCGATAAAAATATAACAAAGAAATGTTTACCACGACATTTAATTAATCAACACACGTTTACGATCTGCCAATAGTTGTAAAAAATTGAAAAGAATGTGACCATCAATCAATCATGGATATTGGGAGGACTTGCAATTCCTTGGAAGCAATATATGATCACAAACTGCTAGATTCAAACAGTGGAAAGAAACTTTTGCTGTTTTCAAAGCGCAATGTACTCATTCCTTTACTTTTGTAATTAACTCCACAAAAAGTTACATGCTGCAGAAAAGGAATTCAATTACACCTAAAGTTGATTTAAATGTAACTAGCTACTACTTACTTACATTTGAAACGGGTACTCACAGCTCAGCCGGTAAGCACATTTAAAACGAGACAATAAGCGAGATTCAAGGGAAGTTTGGAAGAAAGCAGCAATTGATGAACCATTGTCAACTAAAAACCAATGTGACATTTTGCTACCATTTGACAGGAACCAGCCTGTCCCAGTAATACATCCGTAGTATTAGGATTCAGAATTACGAGTAATTACATCTCAATCCTTTGAACAAGACATGGAATGACTCATAAACATGCCATAGAGAACACCAACCAACCTGAATGTGAGGCTTTATGAAAACAGGAGTGGACCGATACTCTATCAACCGGTGACAGCATCGCAGGCTAAAAATGTAAATATAACATCAAGTGGTGAGTTTCCATGGTACTGCCTTGGCAGCCTTGCATCCATCACACACAATCAATATACTAATTCATCTATGGCGTATTAACAGAAAAGAAGTTATGTGCTCACATCAGAGTCAACCCGCTTTTCTTTTGGTGGCTTGCTTCCCTTTGGTAATGCAATGATGTCCTGTGAGAAAGAAAAGAACATACATGATGCACATATCAAACAATAGATTTCATTGAAATGGTAAATGCAAAGAGGATTTGCAAAATACTTATTCACAGCAATATGAAACAAGACATCCCATTAGCTCACCGTGGCAACAACAAGCTTTGATGCCATGGATACAAGCTCATTACAGTTGCTGTTGCTCCTGATATTAGTTGAGTAGTCATGCTGCTTGAGCCTCTTTCGTCTAACGTGACCTGCAGAAACTGCTCTCCTGCAAGAAGAGTCGAAGAAGATAAACCACACAAACCAGCAGAAACCATTGCAACCGTTGAAAGCCATTGGTTAAACAACAGGACAGTAAAAATCCTGCTTGAAACTTGCTGCTCTTGCAGCTGAATCGTATGATGATGCCAATGAATTAGCAAAATGAGCCAACGTGGCGAATGGTATCCAACCAGTGGACATATAATAGGCGATAAGGAGACACAAGCCAATGAGACATATTAAGAAACCCACTAATTAAGCGCAACTGTAATTGGCCAACGACATCCTTCACTTTTAACCGAAATTGCGCAAATGCAAAATTGAAGAAAACAAAAGAGTGCTTTACAGCATGTTGGATGTGTTTTTCACATGCGAAATCCTCCAGCTTCGTGACACCTCACTCGGCAAAATCCAACCTTGCCAAATAGCCTTTGATATCCCTCATGTCATGTGCGACCATGGTGAGACCAGACTCAGCGTTGGAATGCATGTATCAGCCATTGCTTGTTCTTTGCCATCGTCTAACCTGGACTATTGTGTCAATGACATAACTTAATTTGACATAGCCTAATTATTTTGTGTGTCATGTCAACATATGATTATATGTATACATATAAATAATGATTGCATCAGTCAAGTTGTTACTTCATATGATGCCAACTCTGCACAAATATTTTAGGCAATTAAGGAACTCAGAAAAACTGACAGTATGAAATGTAACTCAATAAAAAACAACTGCTTTACCTATTTTACTAAACCAGGATGATCAACTTTCAAATGTCTTTGTTTAGTCTGAACTCAAATACTTTGACTAACAGGAGTGAATTTAGGGAATCATATCCATGTGTTTATTCACAATTTAAGCATTTTTAGAAAATATCAAATCCGTAATATCAACAGCAATATTGTCAATTCCTTACTCATATAGCGGCTACGCTTGCAGTGGTTAGGCCACATGGCGCCTTCTCGCCTATCGAAATTAGCCCTACTACATGGGATTGAACCAAGGTGAACTCGCCCCAGAGGGAAACCTCAACACACATGGCGACACTTGATCATGCCATCTAACAAACCATATCTGATACTATTGTGGGTCCCCCAAAGAATGGGATGTCTTTGTCCAGGTCTGACTGGAATATCTCGAAGAACGTGCAGGAACCGGGAACAGATGGCAGCAATTGGTTTATGAAGTGGAGCTGAGACCAAACAATGACACAGGGTTCAACTTCAAGTCAAGTAAATCAATGCTGTCAAGATCTAAGGAGATTGCTTGTTCAGGTGACAGGATAAACATCTAAATCTCAACCTGGGTACCAATCAGATCCCATAGAGGGATTCCTTATGCAATTTACCCAACCCAACTTTAATGGACAATTGCTGCCCCCTCCTCCTCCCCCCGCCCCCAATAGCTTCATCTCATGGAACCCTAGTACAGTTGCCTCTTGTTGAAGTCAACTAGCTGCAAAGACCATATCCCTGTTGTTGTCATTGCGTGACATTGTTTTCTCTCCTGCATGTGTGCCTGCTCAATGACAATGATGTATGCCATAAGCAGCATCTGACCAACCTTTGCCGTGGCTTTGTCTGCTCTGGTGTGGCTACTCTGCCACTCATTGGTCGAATCAGAGGAGCAGCATATGGCGATGGTGACAGATGCCAGCCATACTGTTGTTCCTTGACAATGTGCTGCACATGCCTTTTGAGCCGGTGCTCTCTCTCAGCAAGGCCGCTGCTCTTTTCCATACTTGAGGGTGTCATTGCATCAATCAAGTGAGGGATTTTGCCATGCCTTGCCAATCTACCCTGTCAAAGAAGGGCAGACTGATTTCACGAGGCAGATCATTGGCAAGAATAGATGCCACATAGCATTGTGGCGGTCTCACCAAGCATTTACGTCAGCACTCAGACCGCCAATCAGCGCCCTCCGTTAGTCGCTATAAATGTCTTGTATTTCCTAATGTTAACTCTCTTGTAATCCGTACTCTCGAGCCTTCGGACGGGCTGACTACCCTCCGTCGTATCTGCCACAATTATATGTATCTACAACAACATCCACTTGCCTCTGTCCTTGCATCAACACTCAACATACATATTGTAGAGACATTTATAGCGACTGATGGAGGGCGCTAATTGGCGGTATGAGTGCTGACGTAAATGCTTGATGAGACCGCCACAGCATTCCCGACAAGTTAAGATCTGCATTTCATCTGGCATTAGCAGACATCATGTCCCAGTTGCAACAGATTGTTCTATCTCAGACATCATTTTTCAAAATTATAAAGGCAACAGAGCACTATATCCACATTTGCCATGGCACAGAAAAGGGGAACCAGGGCAGTGCTCAGCTGTGATGAAGGGATTCTTTGTCAAGCAAATGCTAACTAATCAAATCTGGCTTCGCTTTGCTGACATGTTGTCAATTTTAAAACTTCTCTGCTCATATCAAATCCAGATTCGACAGGCTCCTGCGACTAGCCTGCAAACGTACACAACTGCTTTTTTTGAACAAATTATGCTTCTTTCGTTTGTAATTTATTTAATATAAGGTTGAAAAATTCAAACAACCAACCTTTTTGACTCACGGTTACTATGGTAACGTGACGTCTATGCATTGAGAGGGGGAAAACGGAGTGTTTTTTTTTTCTTCACAAGCTCACATCATCTATCTTGCGCGGACTAGGCTGCTTT
>OFHS01004182.1:1057-14640 GCA_900245855.1 Calvadosia cruxmelitensis | reverse complement strand
TTATTATTTTCAGGGTACAGGCTTCAGGTTCTGCATTGCACAGACAAAGAATTACATCAGGAAGTTAGCAATTCATCCTGTGCTGGCATTCCATATCCTCCTCAAACAAAATGCGCTGCACAGAAGCCCTGCATTCCAGGTATACTTCATACCAATTCACAGAATTATCATGAGCTGAAATACAGTCAGTTTTGTTTTAAGGACACCTGCCTTGACTGAACCTCTGTGTGAAAGATTACCTTGACATGGCCCAATGAAATCTCAAACAATACAATATATCCGTATTGAGCAACCCCAACAACACAATTTACTTGTAGAGTGAAACCTGTTTATAACGATCACGTTTGTGACCTGAGAAAACTAGCCTTTATAGACAGGTGGCCTTTCTGTTCAGGTTGATTTCTATAGAAAGTGTCATTTTGAGGTTGTGAAGAATGACCTTTATACACAGGTGGCTGCTCTATAGAGGTGGCCACTAATAGAGGTTGCCTGTGTTGAGCAACCATGTTAAAGATAAAAAAAAGAAATAAACTCATCTCCATTGAGAAACTACTTGTTGTAGATTTCTTACGAAATTTTTTCTTACATTACGTTGTGATGTGACTAGGCCTTGTAAAACAGAGTTGACTGTAACAACAAGAGTAGGAACATCAAATCTGTTTAATCATACTGATTCTACCTATACCTTAATTGGATTCCATTGACTGCTTTTCCCAATTTTCCTGTACCGCTCACGAAAAGAGAGATGCTAACCAAGTTTGCCCAGAGCTTGCCTACTGAGGCAACTACCGTGAACATCATTAATACCAATACAGTTTTCTAGCTACAAATCTTGATAATAAACAAATGATGATACTAATAGGTTAAAATAGTGGATTCTGAAGAAAGAGATTATCTCTAAAATTGAAGTGATACAGCGAAACCTGCCTATATTGGTCACCTTTAGGACCTAAGGAAATGACCTTTATAGACAGTTTATTGATTTCTAAAGAAAGTGTCTATTAGGGGTTATGAAGAGTGGGCTTCATACAAAGGTGGCTGCTCTATAGAGGTGGCCGCTAATACAGGTTTGACTGTAGTACGCGGGGCTGTTATCCTAAAAGGGATGATGATAAAAGGATTAAACTGGAAAACCATCTACATATTTGANATCCATTGTTCTCATATTGATACTTTGGGTTGCAGTAACATCTTCAGCGAGAACGCCACCATTTTACAATGTTGGATGCTACAAGGAGAAACACAACCAAAGAGCTTTATCTGTCTTCTTGGGAGATTATTCAGCAACGTTCGACTGGTGAGTTTAGGTTGATCTTCATTGAACAGAGCAATACAGTCTAGTCTATATGTAAGTTGGAGTTTTGAGCATTTCTGGTTTAAAAGAATACATTCACATGTTTTTGAGCTGAAAGTGACAACTTTGACAACCGATGGGAACAACCCGATCATGGAAAAGAGTATGGTTGATTGTGCTTGAAGTAAAGTAATTTTCTGATGTCTTCATGTGTCGCAGTGGTCCACTAGCATGAATCCGACTACTAATCAAGAATCATAATCACTGCATGGTATATTTGATCTCATTTTTGGAAGTTTCAATTTTCCTAAGGCTCTGCCACACAATTATGAATTTGCATTGTACAGTCCTGATTTGTACAGTTAGGGATGACACTCAATACGGAATTGTTACGATCATCAAGCACAAGCAAACGATGGCCGTTGAGTATCTTAAGAAGGAACCAATGTAGAACCATTATCATCACCAAAGCATAACTGATGACATCATCAGCCGCCTTCGAATTTCACGGTTGAATAAGGTTCTAAAACGATAGCCTATTACAGTGTAAAAGCAAATTTGCTTGATTCCAAGACACTCAGGAGAAGAAAACTTCACAGTGAAAAGCCAATGTTCTGTACAATGACACCTGTCTATAACGGTCACCTTTGGGACCTGAGGAAAATGACCTCTATAGACAGGTGACCTTTCTGTCCAGGTTGATTTCTATAGTGTCATTTTGGGGTTATGAAGAATGGCATTTATACACAGGTGGCTGCTTTATAGAGGTGGCCGCTAATACAGGTTTGACTGTATCACATTTCTTATCGTACAACAGGAACCTACAATCATGCAGTCGGGACTGGAAATTCTTATAACTAAGTAACACATTCCTCTTCTTTTGTTTTGAAGGAACGACATCAAAACATCATTAGATAAATGTGCAACAGCAGCATTTGACAGAGGCATGGAGTACTTCTCTCTTCAAGTACCTGGAACATGTTATGGTGCTGACAAAGTAGCTGGACAGGAATACTACAAGTTTGGTAGCTCAAAGAATTGCTTTGAAGATATTGGATCAACCAATGCGATCAACGTCAACCATTTTGGTTCATCACTAGGTAAGTACTACCAGAAACCAGTTGCCTTTCTTCCTACTGTTATCTGTGTTGGAAACCGAGATTGCGAAAAGTACAGAAAAGCTGGCACGCCGTGGGAGTCGAACCCACGACCTTTGGATTGCCGGTCCACTGCTCTGCCGTTGAGCTAGACGCTCCCTCGTTAATCTGCACAAGAAATCTTCCTTATATATCTGCCGCCGAGTGAGCCACGTTACGTCGTAGTGTACCGGCCTTTCATTTTACGAACCACCATGAGTTGCTTTGTAGAGTGTCTAGNGTGTAAACATACACTCTCCAACAATCTGTCTATAAGTTGACGATGTTTGTGATTCATCAGATATTTGTTTCATCTGATATAATTACAATTGACACAGACTTGTACAAAGTTGTCAAGCAAGAACAAAACAATGTGACATTGTCGTGGTTGTCAAAAGTGATGTCACTATGTCAGTCAACAGTGACGTCACTTTGTCGTTCAAAACTAATGTCACTTTGTCTTTCAAAATGACGTCACTGTATCAGTCAAAACTGATGTCACTTTTTTGGTCTAAATAATGTCACTTTGTCAGTCAAAAGTGATGTCACTTGGTCGTTCAAACCTGAGTCATTTTGTCTGTCAAAAGTGATGTTACTTTATCATTCAAAAGTGAGTCATTTTGCTTGTCAAAATGATACAAATTTGTCAGTCAAAAGTGACGTCATTATGTTAGTCAAAACTATTGTCACTTAGTCTGTCAAAATGACGTCACTGTATCAGTCAAAACTAGTGTCACTTTGCTTGTCTAAATAGCATCACTTTGTCAGTCAAAAGAGACGTCACTTTGTCGTTCAAGGCTGCGTCATTTTGTCTGTCAAAAGTGATGTTACTTTGTCATTAAAAAGTGAGTCATTCTGTTTGTCAAAACGATACCACTTTGTCAGTCAAAAGTGACGTCATTATGTTAGTCAAAACTAATGTCACTTTGTCTGTCAAAATGACGTCACTTTGTCATCCAAAAGTGACATCACTTTGCCGTTCAAAATTGAGTCATTGTCTTTCAAACGACGTCACTGTATCAGTCAAAACTAATGTCATTTTGTCGGTCTAAACATAATACTTTGCAAAAATAGGACTGAAGATACAGTTTACTTTTCAACGCCACCAACAAGAAGAACTCAGTCTGTGTGTTAGCTTCTTGGCTGTACAACTCGCTCTATTTCTCATTGTGACATTTTAAACTCCACAAGCAGATCCAGTTTCAAGAAATCCATTCAAGATACCGATCTCTGTTCAGTTTTAGCCTCTTTATAATTTGTCCTCCTTTAAAGTTTTTATTCTCATTTATCCCCAATTGCTACAGTCTGACTTGCTGTATTTTATTAGTTGGCTCCAGTTTCTCGCCATTTTATAAAACGTACCCCTCGGAGTAACTGTGATATGCTATCCATGTACGACAGTGAAATGCAAGTTTAAATAAATATATTGATTGATTGATTGCTGTTGTTCTTACTATTGATGTTTGATAGCGCATTTCATGTGATGTTTGATCCTTTACAAATGGTGATATATTGCATTGTAGAGATCACTAAGCTTCCACCAGTGATTGCCCTTGGTTGCTACAACGATCGCACAAGACCATACTCAACACTAATGGATGATGTCAGAGCATACATTGACTGGTAAGATCTTAAAATACAGCAAAATATCAGTATAATATAAATCTACCAATAGTCTTTTACAGCGGGACAAAGAATAATGGCCTTACTGGATAATACTGATCAAAATGACTCTAATTTTGTTGTTTACAAATCGATATTGCTACAATAAATGTGTCCACATGTTCTAGCTAGCAAGTCTATTTGCCGTTTTAAATTCTGCAAAGAATGCTTAGTATTTCTAATTCATCTCTGAGGTAAAGGTTAGACGTACAGTCAAACCTGTATTAGCAGCCACCTCTATAGAGCAGCCACCTGTGTGTAAAGGGCCCTAATCATAACCCCAATGAGACTTTCTATAGAAATCAACCTGGACAGAAAAGCCACCTGTCTATATAGGTAATTTTCCTCAGGTTCCAAAGGTGACCAATACAGACTGGTCTCACTGTACGACAATGATGGATTAATCAGGATACAGTGAAACCTGTCTATAACGGTCACCTCTGGGACCAGAGAAAATGGCCTTTATAGACAGGTGGCCTTTCTGTCCAGGTTGATTTCTATCGAAAGGGTCATTTTGGGGTTATGAAAAGTGGTCTTTATACACAGGTGGCTGATCTGTAGAGGTGGCCGCTAATACAGGTTTGACTGTAATTATTGCTTTCAAAATGTGATGAAGGCTGAAAGTCTGTGTATGTTTCATTATACAGGACTGATATGTACCAAACAGTTGCAAGGTGTGGACAAGCTTCAAGAAAATGGCGCAAGAAGGCATTTGGAATAGAGTTCTATGGAGAATGTTGGGCCGCAGCCAGTGCTGCAAAGACCTACTTATACCGTCGAGATGGACTAGCGCACAACTGCTACATGGGCACTGGCGGACGACAATCGTATTACGTGTACATTTTTGGTTCGGAATTAACACATCCGAGCAAGCGATGAATGATGGCTCTATGTCAGTCAGACAGCAATCACAGACTATAGCACTTGACCCGACCAAGTCCACGCAATACAACGACGGTTGAACAACACATGTCATCCGTTACATAGTTGCTTTGCGCAGGAACGTAAGCTAACTTGGAGCACAGATATTCAATATATTCATTGATAAAAGGCATGAGACAGTTGATTGATAATTTATTGTGGCGTGTATAGGCACTGCAGTTAATCTCACCTAAAGTGGGATTAACAAGCAGAATGGAGTTAGTCAGTAAGAGTCACATTTAGGAAGGAATCGACCAAGTGGCGTGCAAACCTTTTGCATTTTGGGTCATTTGAAGTAGAATTGACAACCTGAAAGTCTAGGCCAATTCTTGAGATTGACAATCAGAGGAAGGAATATAAACCAAAGCATTTCAAATGACGCATTGTAGGGCTAAAAGAACATCAAATGCCACACAGGTGGTAGCAATCACCTCTGATTCTTGGGGCCTGTTTACAAAGAGGGGACGGGGGTGACTCTATGTAGTAGGATCATCCTAGCAAGTGGGCGTGGAATCAATTGTTTCCACATCTCAATCAATTGCAGACAAAGGCCACCGTTGTCTCAGAAGCTGTTGTCCATAGGCGTGAAAACGTGAATGATGATAAAGGGCCTTTGCCTTGTAAACAGGGCCTTAAGCCCTTTGGAGAACCAGCAGTGGTCTGCACTTCAGTGCTTGTACCAGGGGGTGTGCAGCCACCCTGAACCTGTTTGGGCAGTTTCCCAGCAGAGCTCCTGTTATCTCCCTACCCTGCGGCAGTACCGTTTGTGACAGAGACCAGCAACTCCCGCAAGTGCACAAATAACCACGCAATTAATTGTGCTATAAATTACTATCAACCAAACGGATTACAAGAAACCAATATGCTATTCTGCATAAATGTTTTAAATCATTTCTCCCTACATTTTGAGCGAGTTAAGCTAATGTTTTAGATGAACACATCAAAAAGTCTGAAGATTAGAATATATTTTTGAAACAAGCAAGACTCTGGCCATCATAATTGTTCTTCATATATTTCAACCATCGAGTATCGTGGAATAACAGCACTCTTACATTATAGTCTTAACCAGTCGCAACAATTTCTTCTAAACTATTTCGATTAATTACAATCAATGTCTATAAACACATAATTGTCGATGACAGATGAATCAACTAAATTATAAAAAAATAAAATTCATCAATGAAAACAGTTTATCTACATCTGCAAAGATTATAGAATTTGTGATTTTATCAAATATCTGATGTCCAACTGGTGCAAGTAATTTCAAATAATAAAAAATAAATTTGCTATCCACAGATTTCTTTATTCTCCTTAGCTACACAGGAAATAGCTTGATTCCTTTGAGAATGATATTCTCGAACTTCGCGTTTAGCTTTGTCCAAGGATGAGGCACATGTTGTGAGAGGATTCTTTCAACTTCTGAAACGTCATCACTTGTCTTGTCACAGGCTGAGTTGAGAGTAGCATTTCTTGCAGACACGCACTGCTTTGAATATGCGAAGTTTGACAATGGGGGCTTCATAGCGACTACATCTGCAGAAAAAGTAAAACGATTTGTGGATTCAAAGACACAAGAAATAACCTTAGCTGTAGAATATTTTCGTAAAATGCAGGATATAGTCAAACCTGTATTAACAACCACCTCTATAGAGCAGCCATCTGTTTACAAAGGCCACTTTTCATAACCCAAAATTATACTTTCTATAGAAATCAACCTAGAAAGACAGGCCACCTGCCTATAAAGGTCATTTTCTTCAGGTCCCGAAGGTGACCATTATAGACAGGTTTCATTATAAATATTTGCTCAATCCTCATTTGTGATGCTTTTCAGCAATAAAATCACTGCCAACCATATACATTATTCTCTAAACGTTTTAATGACATATTTTGATGGCATCAAGAAGTTAATAACAGTCATGGATATCGATGTGTTAGAACCTCATTTCTTTAAACGTTAAACAGAACCAAATACTGTAAGTGTAATTTGTGGCATAACATTTCTCAAATAACATTTTCTGAAAAATGCATGCAGCGAGACGCCTTTCAAAGCTAAAGACAATATCAATCACAGCTTATTAGTTGTTATATTTCTCAATCATCTTCATCATTTATTCAGAATCCATTTCGAAGTACATCTGCTTTTTGGGGAGTTGAGTTCACAAACAAATAATTCCAAATACCAAATATTGTTTGATATCCCTAAAGGTTGAATTCCATTTGCCATACAGTCAGGTCATACCTATATTAGCGGCCACCTCTATAGAACAACCACCTGTGTATAAAGGTCACTCTCCATAGCCCCAAAATGACACTTTCTATAGAAATCAGCCTGGACAGAAAGACCACCTGTCCATAAAGGTCATTTTCTCAGGTCCCAGAGGTGACCGTTATAGACAGGTTTCACTGAACCAGCTTTGTCAATTAACCTCATTCAATATCCTAATAAACTCTCTTTATCCCAATGTCCACATGTGTAAGAAGAGGAACTGACCTCAACTGTGGCAAGTTTTATGAAACAATGGGAAACTTAACAGAATACAGAAACTCTGCTTGGCCCTGTTCATTGCTAATGAACCTTATCATCAGATATCAACTGATTCATCCAACTTACTTTCCGCAGAAGACCTTGCCACAATTCCGACAATGGTGACGTCGTTCTGAGAAAGTGAACTTTGTATTACATTCGCTGCAGTATTGAGCACCTTCATCCTTCACCCAATGATCAGCTATGCGTCCTGTTGAAATCAAAACTTGGAATTGAAAACACATAATGTATTAAGTTTAGTTACCGCGGGATCTTTGTATTGGTTTAAGCGTCGTTTATAAAACAGTAATTTATCTAACTTTTGCAAATGTTATTAGGCTGCACGTCTAGTGTAAGTATTATTACTTTCCTGTGCTTGCCTGTCGATGATACTTAAATATTTTTGACAAATATTTATAAAAATGAAATATCAAATCAAACTTAAACTCAAGTACAGAAAGTTTGATACTTAAATTTATATTTGAAACAGCGGACTTGGCCTATGCATGCAACAGTTTGCTTACGCTTTCAGCAATAGAAGATATGATTGTGTTAGCAATTAAACTCATCATCACAAATAAGCTGTTTTGGCGGAGGTGTTTGGTTTTGCTGAGAGCTGCGTACATGCAAATAGCAGAAATTGGTTTGGTGGGGTTGCTTCCCCGCGAATGGCAGTAGTCGAGATAGCAAACCTGTCACCACCCAATACAGTCTCCAAGGTGCTTGGAGAGGAGTGACAGGTGGTAGCGACACTCCCACCAAAACATACCAAGCACCTATACAAGTCATGTTTAGCATCAAACTACTTAGATATCTGCAGAACAGCAATGGTAGTTGTTGCACAACTACGAAGGCGATAGCATAGGCAACTGTGAACAGCAAATGCGGTAGCAAATAGCATTTCACGTGGCGGGCAGGTGGCAGCGGAAGGCAAATAATAATGATGATGAGTGTGGAAGCGAACAGCAAATGCAGTGGCAAGTAGAGAAAAGTTGTAGGGAACAGCAACCGTGATAGAAAGTAGCGAGCGCGGTAGGGAATAGTGCATGGTGTATTGTAGGTTGCACTAGTAGTAGTAAATGATCAGTATGATAGCGAATACGATGTGATAAATAAATGTATTTTGCACTAGCAATGATGCTAGCACACAGCAGATGTTGTAGTGAACCGAAACTGCGATAGCCAATAGCCAGTGTGTTTGTGAATAGTTCTCAGCATGTTGTAGCGTATGACAAGGAGTAGTGAATAGTGGATATGATGGCGAATCCAATGTGATCGCGATTGTGTCCAGCAGTAGCAAATATGGTAGTGAATTGCGTCTTGTGGCAAGGGCAAAAATAGTAGTGAAAAGTACTTAATTAAGTAGGGCAGCGAATACCATGTGATAGCAATCGCAAATATGATAGTGGAAAGCAAGTGGTAGAGAACATCAACTGTGGTAGCAAAAAAGGCAAAATAGTCCTGAATAGCCAGTCTGATAGCAAACACAATGTGATCGCGAACGTGTCCAACCAAAGCAAATCAGATCACAAACAGCCTCATTGGGTGTGGTGTGTACCACAATGCATTATCCATATCAACTAGTTAAACTGTCCAGCTTATTCCACAAGCAAGCAAAAACAGCAACACATCAAGCCAAGCAACAACATAAGCAAGCAGTGAACAGCCAAAAGGCAACAGCAGCACACAGCAACCCACAGCAAGCAGCAACAATACCAACAAGCGGCAGACAGCAGAGAGCAAGTAGTGATCAACAACAGCGGTTGACAAACAGCAGCACCACCAGCACACAGCACCCACAGCGAGGAGCAATGACATACAACAAGAAGCAAACAACAGCGAGCAAGCAGTGATCAACTACAGCGGTAAATTAACGGCAGCACCAGCAACAAACAAACAACCCACAGCAAGCACCACACAGCAAGCATCACAAAGCAAGCATCACAAAGAAAGCAGCACACAGCAAGCATCACACAGCAAGCAGCACACAGCAACCCACAGCAAGCAGCACAAAACAAGCAGCACACAGCAAGCAGCAACAACATAGAACAAATGGCAGACAACAGCAAGCGAGCAGTGATGATTTGAAGAAATAATTATAATTGCCACAAATATGGGTACTGATGTAGCCCCCTCCCCACTGTAAAAGTGTCACACAGGCATTGGCTTGCCATGTGCAATATTAGACAAAAATTTCCAAGGAGTCTCATTCCCAGACCAGGATTAATATCAAAACATCTGCATACTGAAGGATCATTTCATTAGCCTATACTATACCAACTGTACAATCAAAAACTGCTTTATCTGTAGCTGATTCCTCTTTTCTCTCTCTCTCTCCATCATAATCTTTCATCTTACTTATTTTTTGTTAGTGGCTCAATGTGCATCTACTCTCATGTTAGCCAGTTTGTATAATGATACAAATTAAATTTGTTTACTGCTGTTTACATATAATCACGGGTCTTCTAAACAAACAAGCAAATTGGCTTACGGAATGACACTATCGTATCTGTCAATTTAATTATCTATGTACTATTGATGTGTAATAGTACCTTACGATTTATGACTGATGAAACAAACAAACAAACAAACAACATTTGGAAACATTGGCCTTATTATTAGTTCTGATCTATACACAATGACGCATACAATGAAAACATCGAGAAAATAATAGCAGCATGCTCAACATACCGACTGAATCTGACACGCTCCAGCTGTACACGCGACCTCTTGCATCGCCAACAAAGACCTTTTTGTGATCCCTGGAATGAACGCAACAACATTGACAAAGCTGAACTACATCAGTGTTGATAAAACATACTCTGCATTGCCTTTGAGAGCATTTCAAGAACACATGTGGGAAAAAATTTGATTTAAAGACAGTTGATTGGGCAAAATAGAAATACATGGGATGAACGAATTAGCTACAATATCTATCTGTGTTAAACGATCTCCTTTCATTCATCCAATTTGCTATCACTAATAATAGGTTTCACAGCTATTCAGAAACTGATTTACTACTTACAACTACAGTGAAACCTGTCTATAACTGTCACCTCTGGGACTTGAGGAAAATGACCTTTATAGACAGGTGGCCTTTCTGTCCAGGCTGATTTCTATAGAAAGTGTCATTTTGGGGTTATGAAGAGTTGCCTTTATACACAGGTGGCTGCTCTATAGAGGTGGCAGCTAATACAGGTTTGACTGTGCAGCAGATCGAATGTTTCCACGCCATAACAGACACGCAGATTATAAAAAATCACAAGAAATACTTACTTTGATATAGACAACGCTGTGATGGCAGCTGGCTCGCTGTTATCCATGCGACCAAATGATGTATGCATTGTAAATTTGTGTCTTAACACAATCTTTCTTTCCCACACTGAAAAGGATGAAGCTTACAGTAAGAATAGAACTGGTGAATAACAATTGTTTCAAGTCGAAACATTTACACAATTCCAAAACTCTCAAACAAGACCAATCAATGGCAATTTTAGTTCAAAGACAGTTTTGTTTGTCACACAAGCTCACTTCCTGTTTAAGAATGATGAGCACATTTGCTCTTGACTGAAGAAATATAATGCAGCACAAATTGTAAGATGAGTGCTTTCTTGACTAGGTCCATACATCAAACACTGAATCCCCACTGCAATAGTGTCAGGAAAACGGGACAACGTGTGACTACATTGGGCCTTGAAACATTTCAAAAAGGTACTTTTATAACTGTTTCATCTGTTTGGGATGATGACTGCAATCGATTTGAGAAGAAATTCACAACTTTGTCCTATTATCCTATTGTTTGATTCGTGCTTAATTCCTATCCTGCCAAAAACGAGTATTCTCGTTTTCCTAGCAAGGTCGCTTCATACGCAACTTCATATGGCGAATTCATAAGTGTCACTGGCCGCACGCCAAACACGAGTATTCTCGTTTTCCTAGCAAGGTCGCTTCACAGGACGTTCCCGAGAATTCTCGTTGTATGCCATGTGATCATGCATTGTCTAGCCAACCAATCAGGTTGCTGCCTTTCACAATGCCCAATATTGTCATGTGATTAGCTTGTGTTATATTTTTACTGAATTTAAAACGTCGGAAAGGTTCTTTACTCACAACAGCATGGTTTCTACGCATTGTTTATTGCTCAACTCTTCAGTTATTGCTCTCCCAATCAAGCCTTTCACTTTGATATGGAACATTACATACCTCAGTGTTGTTTGGAACAATTGTCTCAGGAGATAAATTCTGGTTTTGAATTTGTAAAGTATAACAATGTTGACAAATACGGTCCTTGCAAGGCAGCTTCAAATTTGCTCAATTGGACACTTGCTTCACATTTAAGCTGAAGAAAACAAGCATAAGATAGGTCCCTTGTCCTGATTTCATGATTATTTACTTCAATTTGACTTTCTTGGTGCTCATTGATTGAAAACTTGCATGATTTGCATCACGAAATTTCAAACAGTCTTGCCAATTTGCCTGTTGCCATGTTCTTTTGTTATCATGCGCATTAGCATACGTGTTAAACAACTGTGAGTTTTCTGTAACTATGCTGTGAATGTTCATACAAGCAGTGTAACGATATTACTGTCTGGGTGTGGTTACCTTGCTCTGTGAATGTGGCCACACCTTTAGGGGAATTCTTAGAGACAAGAATGTAATCACTTGAATCTTCGAGCGTCGATTGATTGACATCGCCATTCACGTCAGTCTTTGGCTCAGCCAATGACGAATGAGAAACAGCAACCATCGATTGGTCTTCTTTAATTGCATTCGCGGCACTCCGATGGACGTCAGAATCCGAATACGACAATCGTTTTCTGAAGTAATCCACCTGCCCGTGCTCTCCAAGCGTAGGATTCACATATTCAATGACCCAGATCTGGTGACAATAACGCAACATCATGTGAACATATTATAGAATTCCCACACAAGCGAGGGAACAGCCCTGTCCATTGAAATATGTTAGCTACTTCTATTTGTTTATCTAAATTTATATTCGTTGTAGGTAGATCCTTGTTTGTACATGTGTACTTTCCTTTGCCTTTGAGCTAGCTGAATAAGAAAGTTGTTCAGACACTGAGTACCTAGTCTCATTGATGTTTTTGTAAGCCCGTGTTATAGATCTCACAGTGAACTAGTGTCCATGTAACATATCATTAGATAGACTGTAACGTTTACCCGCACAACTCCGTCAGATGACCCCGTCAACATGACATTGCTCTCATCCCATTCTTCAACCTGAAAAAAAAAGGAAAATAATAATTCCCAATTTGCAACATTAAACAAGAAGACAAGATGGCGATTGATTAGAAGAATTAGAAAACGCAAACGGAATTCAATTAATGTTCTTGGGTGTATACGTTATATTGCTAAAAAACAGACTCATTTATGATCAATGATAGTACACTCGATTAGTAGAAAGAATAACAGAAAAATATTCAAATATTCCACTTCCTGGCACCATTAGAACACTAGTCAAATCGCATTTAAGCTACAGTTCATAATGTAACGATCTTACCCAGAATGATAGCTAAAGCAAGTTCTTCGAAAACCGTAAAGGGTTAAAACGGCCTTGCTTCTGGGATATTACCATGGTAACAATGACTTACCTCAGACATTGTACATGTGAGGATCTGAGCAGACATGGCCGCCGCTGTGTTCTCCTTAACAACAAGATCTCCGTTGACAGACCAGACATACATCCAAGTACCAGAACATGTTACAATATCACCCTAAATCACAAGAAAACGGAAACATTTGAAAGCCAAATATGTTCATTAATAAGCAATTTAAAAGTACAGATTCGTCCAAAACCATACAATGTATGTAGATTATCTGAACAGTACGTACTTTGCAAGCCAAATATCTGCATATATGGGCAATTGCATACATCTGACTGCAGTGCACTAGTGACAGTACATTAGAATTTCATAGATGCTTGCATATGACGCCCATAGATGCCCACCATAGATTCCCTGTCTTTAGATACATACACATCAATATATGTTCTCACATAAATTATTAACTCTTTTAAATGTTTAAACCA
>OFHS01004180.1:0-14641 GCA_900245855.1 Calvadosia cruxmelitensis | reverse complement strand
GTTGAAAGCAGATAGGCAATTGATCTGATTCTTCCGCTTTTCTGGGAAGTCGGAAATCGCCGCTGATTGTTCTGGATTGCATTTTCCTGACTACAACTTCGAAGTCGCTGGCCGAGTTCACTCTGTAAAACTTTATATCCGCGAGGGAAACAGCCAACAGCAAACAATCAACCAATGTTAACTTTCGTTCAGCTGACTCTCCGTAGACTGTAGATTCGAGGGCTTCGTTGCTCATTTTGTTGTCAACCGAAGAATAGTCAAAGAGCTTCCAGACAGCACGGAAGGCGGCAGGTTTTGGTTTTGACGGGAAATGATAATGCACACTTCGCATAGTGACTTCAAAGTAACTGTGAAGCAACTCCGACAGAGTCCAGACAACAGCAATTACGCAGGGTAACAAGGAAGACACACAACACCTGAAACATTGCAGCGTTGGTGAAATGCAACAAACATGCCAAAAAGTTAACTATTTTCAGGACGAGTACGTATATGAGTGCAGGTGAAATACAGCGAGTGCGAGTACGAGTGGCGAGTGCCAAGTGTGCGAGTACGAGTGCGAGTGGCGAGTGTGAAAAAACCCTCGCGAGTGCCACTCGAGTACGAGTGAATTCACTCGAGTGCCCAAATCTGATTTTAAGAGCTGTGAGGGAATCTATAGGGGTGGATTGATTAGTTGGAATCAAAAACAGTCCACTGATTGAATTAAATTTTTTGCACATCTGCATGTGGCATGTGTTTTTCTATGGCAGCTGTTGGCCTGATAGTGAATGAGGAGCAATTGTTCATGAACATATAGTTCTTAATTAGCATCACTCATAAATTGAAATAGATTGTCCTAATTTATTAGGAATGCGTACACAATTTTGAATGAAGATGTTAAAAAGAGCCCCATTGGTCAAATTCATATCAATCGAGTAAAACAGCATTAGTTAAATCTCAAAGAAAAATATTAACAGAAATCGACATGTACGCTAAATGTGAAGTATTGAATATAGTAAAGCCAACCCCAGTCAAGGAAAGTTGCAACATTCAAATTTATCTGAAGCTAGAACTGAGACAAAATATGACTGAAAACGTGAGAGGATAATTGTTAGTTTGAGATTTTGTAAAAGCTGCGATCACTTGCGCGACCACCTGTCATGTTTTGCTTCACACATTGTGTATTTGTTTTGATAACAATCTAAAATTACTTGCACTTTTAGACAGAACTTGTAAGTAAGGTTCAGTGGTTTTGTAAAATATACAGTTGATACCTATTATCTGAGTTGTTGATCAATCATTATCTCTTCGACCAAGTTGTTGAGTGTCGAAATAACAGGACCAAATGTTGTCGCATCACCAGTGCAAACAGCTGGTCTTTGTGAGTTTGTATTGTATTTACCAAGAGTAAATTCTAGTTTGGGGATTTATTCCAAATCAAATGCAGTCCTCCCGTTATTTTTCATCACAAAATTTACTTGTGTTAAGTGATTACCTGTCTTAAGAGTCCATCTGGTGGCCACTTGAGACATGTTTGACTGCATCATGACTATATAAGAAACATCACATATAGCGAAACGCAATGAAAAGAATTCAGCTGTGATAAAAATGAGATTACCTAACAGGATCATATCGCTCCACGGTATTCGTCAGCCGACCACCTCTTGTCCTGCCACAAATTGAATAAATCCAGCCATTGCATTCACATAAGCTAAATGATTCCCTTCCCGTGCCAAGAGACTTGACTCCTATCCATGTCTTTTTATGACAATCAAACATCTCCATACTTGACAGTGGGGTTCCTTTGTTTGATCCTGCCAATGAATGAGCACATGTCATACTCACACAACAATAGAATTTTGGAGAATTCAGTATCACTTGATAATTTAAATCCATGTTCTTTTTGCAACAAACTTGATGGCACTTGATGGTAAGATTTTTGCTGAAGCAACAAAAAATTCTCTGTTTCGGTTTACAGGGCTTTGTTATCTCAGTTGTTTATTTATAAGAATTCTCTAATCATCCTAATAAACAGATGAACTTAATATGAAGCAACTGAACAGTGTACACTTAGTTGTACTTGGAAATACACCTGAAGCAAATTATCCAATAAGAAAGCCTCTTCTCCTACAATGTTCCAACTCGCTTTAATATCCCATTTCTTAGTGGCATGAGAAAGGGATGTTAATTGGGAAAAGTCTTAATATTTGTGAGTTCTGTAAAACTTGGTGGCGCAAATGACTGTGGTGTCATACTCGGTGTCAAGCGATGTGGCGCCACAGCTTCATATGTGTTGCATGCTGTACTGTTCTAGTGTCAAGTGGTCAGTAGTAGTTTTATATAATCTGCGTCCAGCGTCGTTGCTTTGCATTTGGGTGGAGGTTAATTAGTCCAGTACAAATCACAGTTTTGGTTTTAGCCCATAAAGCAATATCTCCTACCTGAACATATTAAAATCAAATTTAGGAAAATTAGAAATAGCTGGTCCGACCTGCTGCACTGATTCAGCCAGCGTCGAATGCTGTTCATTGTTTCTCAAACTCAGCTTCGGATCCCAAGAGACTGAAATCGATCCTTTCGAACCATTTGAACACAACGGTTTGCAAAAGCAGGCAAGGCAAATTCAAGGTGCCCATTCCACAGCAATAATTTAATAAAAGTTGCAGAAAACATAGCTCGTTTTCAAGGTGGCCTTTTCGAAAACGGCTCCGTTAGATTCTGTACCAATTTGCATTGTTCAACTTTGACCTGGTTTGAGCATTTGAGCTGTGCGAAGTGCTTCGAAAACCTTGCACAACCAGAGCCGTGTTGTTTCCCAAAGTTCGAAAAATCGGTACTTGCTAATGAGTGGCAGGTACCTGGTTTTGAACAGACAAACAAACAAAGAAACATACAGACAGACACTTGTGAAATATATGTATAGATGTGTCACTTATCTATATTGCAAGTGCTCCGTTGAATAAAATCAGAGTGATCAAAGTTGTTGGCAAGGATCCACTTGCTGTCTTGTCGTATATAATGTTGTTAGGTAATTGTGCATGAAGAGCTCAGGAGTCTGTAACTAACTAGTGTGTTCCTTCCCCAACCATCATTTGGCGCACCCTGTTGCAAGAGCAAGCATTGAGTTTTGTTGACTCCTCGTCTCTTCTCTTGTGTCACTGGCGACCGTCTCGTTTCTTATTCAATTACAAGCTACCGGGCCAGACCTTAAGAATTATTTCATCATGTCTGCAAAGCTGAAAATCACCGACGTTGTGGGAAGTTATTGTGGCGAAGGTGATTCTTCGGAATGGTGGTCGAGATTCGAGATTGTTGCTCGACTGCAAAAATATTCCACTGACGATATGGCTATGCTTGTGCCTTTGCTCTTGAGAGGACCCCCATTTCTGGTTTATCAGAAGATGCCCGACAAAGAGAAACTAGATGTTGACCTGGTTAAAAAACGGATTTGGACAGCGTTCTCATTGTCGAAGTTTGCCGCGTATAGACTCACTGCACCTCGCAAGGTTGGAGCCCTGCAGAAAGATGGTCGTGCTTGTTTCTTTTGTCATCAAAGCGATCATCAATCGAAAGATTGCAAGGAGAAGCCGCCCGGTGTGATTTGTTTTCGTTGTGGCCAATCTGGACATGTTTCCTCTGGCTGTTGTAATCCACCGCAGGCACAGTCAAAAGGCAGCAGGGTCGGAGTACGTGCGGAGCCAGCGGCGACCCCGGAATGTTAAACGGCTTGTTGATGAGAAATGTTTTGTAGAATGGACGAACTGGTTGTGCTATGTTTGACACTGGTTGCACTCACTCGATTGTTTCTCATCGCATGATTGTGCCCTCTACGTTAATCTGTCAACATCTTACTATTTCTATGATGGATGGTACATCTGTGACGGTTGTAGGGTCTTCAACTGTATCTGTTACTGTTGGCGGTACATGTTATGATCTGCGTTGTGTTGTGGTCAATCAACTGTTGTCAGAAGTGGACATAATTGTTGGAATTGATGGCATCAAATTATTTGGCGGAATGAGCATATCAGCTTCTGGAAAGTTTTCATTTGGTTGGAAGTTTTGAAAGTTTTCAATTTTTCTGCTGTGTTTGTGGCTGGTGTTTGGACTGTCAAATGGAAGTGGCGCAATGGACGCCCTCCTGATTTTCTGCGTAATGCTATCAGTCGGTACGCAATGTCTGGCGAGGTAACAGCGTCATTTGACGCTAAATTGGACGAATGGATCGCTCGCGGTTATTTGGTTCCGTATGACGAGGAGCAATTTGGGCCACCCAAAGCTCTCATACCAATGTTTGCAGTGGTTCAAACCAACAAGAACAAGGTACGGCCGGTCTTTGATTTCCGTGATTTAAATCAAAGCATTGATTTGTACAGTGGTGGCAGTGATGTCTGTATGCAAACCTTGCGTGATTGGAGTAAGAGAGGTGTGAAGTGTGCCATTGTTGATTCAAAAGACGCCTATCTTCAGTTGCAAGTGGATAGCAGCCTATGGCCTTATCAAACTGTTCAGCATCAAGATCGTCGTTGGTGTTTGACTCGTTTAGGGTTCGGTCTGAATGTCGCACCAATGATCATGTCAACCATTCTGTGTGCTGTGTTGGACAAGGACTGCCTGATCAACAAGGCATGTGCTTCATACAATGACTATATCTTCGTGGATGAGTCCATTATTGATGCAGAGACAGTTCGCTGTCATTTGCAGCAGTATGGTTTACTGGCAAAGCCTTCTGAACGTATGTCGCCCATTGCGCCAGTTCGAGTTCTTGGTTTGCATGTGCAAATGCATGGCAATCAACTGATTTGGTCACGAGCTAATCCAGTAGCATACGACTCACTGAATGTCTCGTCCCTCACCAAGCATGAGCTTTATTCCTTGTGTGGGCAACTTGTTGGCTTCCATCCAGTCTGTGGCTGGTTACGTGTCACCACCAGTTATTTGAAACGGCTATCTACGGACTATGATTGGGATTTACCTCTACCCTCTGAACTGCTTCAGTGTGTGACTGAAATGCTGCATCGTATCGTGACCAAAGACCCTGCTGGAGGGAAATGGAATGTATAAGCGTTACAATCAGCAGAAATGTGGTGCGATGATAGCTCGCTTGCTCTAGGCGTCGTTGTAGAGATTGATGATGGTATTGTTGAAGATGCTGCGTGGTTACGCAAAGCTTCCGATGCCAATCACATCAATTTGGCCGAACTCGACGCTGTACTCAAGGACCTTAATTTGGCTATTGCATGGGTACTAACAACTGTCGAGCTGTTGACTGACTCTGTTGCTGTGTATCGTTGGCTGAAGGACTCCTTGAAAGGTGTTCATTGGGTGAAAACTCATGCAGCTCATGAACTGCTTATTCGTCGTCGTTTGGGTATAGCTGCCACCATCGTGCAAGAGTACAATTTGAATGTCAGAATCTCTTTGTTAAGTCAGAGCATAATAAAGCGGACTCTCTTACCCGTGTACCATTCAATTGGGTGAACCGTTTGTCACCTCCTCATTGAGAGCCTGTCGATGTTGCATTTCCTGCATTGCCGCTTGCTCCCGTCGATACTCCGTTAACATTGACCGAAGTTCATTCTCTAGTGCATTGTGGCAAGGATCGCACTAAGTGGTTAGCAAAACAGCTTGGCGTGGACGTGTCTGATTCTGCAGTTGAAGCTGTTGTTGCAAACTGTAACACCTGTCAGTCAGTCGATCCTGCTCCTGTTACATGGCCTCATGGGAACCTTTGTGTTGCTATTAATTGGACTCGTCTTGCCATTGATGTTACTAAGTATAAAGGCTGCAAGTATCTCACCGTGGTGGATTGCGGTCCATCTCGTTATGGTATGTGGCGCAAAATTGTCAATGAAGGTGAACAGCAACTTTTGAGCCAGTTGGAAAGCATTTTTGCGGAGCAGGGTCCACCCAACGAAATTATTTGGGACAATTACAGCACATTTCAATCTCGGAAGGTCAGTACATTTTGTTCTTCTTGGAGGGTACACCTCAACCCGCGCAGTGTTTTATCGTCCCAAAGGTACTGGCATTGTTGAGCGACATCATTGTACTATCAAAGCGTATGCCGCTCGTGCTGGTATTTCAGTGTTTGAGGCAGTCTATTGGTACAATCACACGTCTGGAACTGGTGTCAATCCGCCTGCCTGGCAACTGTTCAAGTAGCGACCGCGTTTCAAGACGGTCGAACCGGTTCTTTCATCTGCTTCGTTTACACCTAAATTTCATGCTGCGGATCTTGCTTGGGTGAAACCGGCTGCTACTGCTCGTTGTTCCGATCGATGGATTCCAGGAGTTGTGGAAGGTCAAACTTCCCCACAAAAAGTATCAGTGAATGTAAACGGTCGGGTGTCCCGTTGTCATATTTCGCATCTTCGTCGCCGTTGCGCTGATGCTGTGGACGCTGGACTTGATGACTCTCCTGCGCCACTATCTGATTCCAGTGCGTTGTCTGATGACGACGAGATTCTAGACACCGATAGTAGTGCTAATGAAGATGTTGCACCTGCCCCTGTGGCACTTCGCCGTTCTTTGCGTACTCGTCGGGTACCTTCCTGCTTTGCTGATTATAGCATGTCTGTATAGTTATTATTATTTTAGTTCTGTTTTGTAAGATTGTTCATCTGGGAGGGGTGTTGTTAGGTAATTATGCATGAAGAACTCAAGAGTCTGTAACTAAGTGTGTTCCTTCCCCAACCATCATTCGGCGCACCCTGTTGCAAGAGCAAGCATTGAGTTTTGTTGACTCCTCGTCTGTTCTCTTGTGTCACTGGCGACCGTCTCGTTTCTTATTCAATTACATATAATTCTCTCAAACACATTTTAAATTAAATGAACAACAATGAACTTACCACCACAGACGTAGATTTTTTGTTGATAAACACAAGCTGCGGCACGACCTCTCTTTGTGGTCATTGGTACACTTTCAGTCCAGTTTTTACCGTCATATAATTCCACCGCATTGAGAACTTCATTCTTATCTCTTCCACCAATGGCATAAAGCACATTACCTCTGAGAAGGTGCCGTTTATATGGTCTGGAGTAATGCATGAGAAATGAATGTGACTCTTTTCTAGAATGCTCTTTTGCATCTTTGATTGCCTGACGATATTCCAAGTTTTCTTTGACAAATGCTGAAGACTCCACAAAGTCGACTGGGAAACAATATCAAAACAACATTACCAAGAAATAACCAGGCCATACGTCATCAGAAATTACCACACCAGAAACTTCAGTGTATGCTGGTGACAAGAACGGTGATAATATGATACCCAATAAAGAAAGAGAAAATAAGCAGTGACGCACCTATCTTTGACATGGCTTCACACCTACCAAATATATTTTTGGGATTCAGGTCAATTACAAAACCAACTCTAATAAGAAAAAGGAGCAGAGCTGTAACGTAATTCGTTAAGTAACTAATTACATGTAATTGTTACCTTTTTGAGTAATTTGTAACTGTAATCGTTACTTTTCCCCCAAAGTAACTGTAGCGGTTATTCATTACAAATACTGGCTGTAATTTGTAATCATTCCTTTTGAGGTTGACCTCCGTTACAAGCTACTTAACAAATATTGTATCATTACAAATGGTGACTTTCAAAGAATCAAGAGCCTGCGTTTCTCAATAGGGAGTTTTGTTGCTGATTGGGGGCACTCGACAGCGCAACAGACGACGTGTTAATCCAAGTGTGTTTATACTTGAGTCAGGGTCAAACTCTGCAATACAATTATTATGAATAATGTGAAATTAGAAACTTGTGATCATATGGCCATCTTTTCCTTTTGCGGTTTCATTTTCCATTTGTCGATTGCAACTCTGAGTTCAACATAAACGTAAAAGTAACTCTAAAAGTAATTTGTAACAATTACTTTTGAAATAAAGTATTTTGTAATTGTAATTCGTTACTTTTGGAAAAAGTAATTTGTAACTGTAATTACAGTCAAACCTGTATTAATGGCCACCTCTATAGAGCCGCCACCTGTGTATAAAGGCCACTCCTCATAACCTCAAAATGACACTTTCTATAGAAATCAACCTGGACAAAAAGACCACCTGTCTATAAAGGTCATTTTTCTCAGTTCCCAGAGGTGACCATTATAGAAAGGTTTCACTGTAATTACTTTTTGGAGATTTAACTTGTAATTGTAATTAGTTACTTTTTAAAAATAATTGTTACAGCTCTGAATAGGAGGGTTGCGTCTATCCCAAATGTTTAGCGAAAAAATAAGGAGCATACTACGTTATTAGTTACATCTGTGTTGTCATCATTTGCCCTCCTTAGCCACAATACTAGTTACTATTACAAAATTTGAGTAGCGTTCCAGCACAGGGGCTCCCTAGCTCAGGGATGGCCATAGCATTTATTCCAAAATACGTCATCGTGTCAATTTCTACGGACAAACAAAACGTCTTTGCCTCCAATCTCAGTTGCCCTGTTCATCTTCTATTGAAATGTAACTTCCAACCGAGGAGGGAATTTGAGGTCTGGAGGGTAAAGGAAACGTTTGTCCGTAGAAATTGACGCGATGACGTAATTTGGAATCAGTGCTATTGGTCAACGTTGGTTGCAGAATCGACGATTGCAAACGATACTTCCATGACACGCATGTGAAAGAGGTGTTTCCAAATCACATTGTTAATGCCTTGTGTGGGTTTATCCCAAGTACTATGTTCAATTGTTCATACTTCCCACTCTAAAAACAACCGGATTACGTAAAATGTTATGTGATCTCACCTTTGTGAAAAACAGTTGTAAATATTACGCATTTGTGAATAGATAATAACAAACAAATAAACACTGTGCAAAATTAGCATGCACTTTTGTAGATACTGCGAAATATGCTTGTATTTTGTAGGTCTACGTAATTTGTAGGTACCGTTTTGCTAATGCAATGATACTCACTGAATTCCTTATCAGGCAGGCAGTCCATCCACACACATTTGACGAGAGATGCAAAATGACGTCCTCTGTCAGCCTGGTTATGCTTACACCAGTAAACAATTGCATCAAAGACGTCTAACTCTGACCAGGTGCCAAGGGATTGATGCAGACTCCAAGATTTACTGTTTAACACTTTCTTGAAATCCTCAAGATCCAAGTCTAAAAGTTTCCCCTGACTGGATAATGCTTTCAATTTCGTCCTCATAAAGTCAATCGCTGATCCCTTCATATCAGGCAAGTTGTACATTTTTGCCAAATTTAACCTCGTCAAACAATTCAGTTCCGTAAAGGACTTTGGCAATGATGAACAGCATGCAGATATTATCTCTGGAAACTGCAACATTTCTGCAGCACAAGCTAATTCGATTACTTTACTTTCGTCGATTGAAAACGACGAGAAGTAGCAGTAATCAAGTATTGCTTTAAAAATGTCGGGGTCTAATGTCGTGCATGGTAATTCTATCTTCGTGCGCCTCTTTGAGTTCACCACAAAACATGCACTCAAAATACGGGCTGTGCGCACTCAAAACTAGCTTGTGTGCCGAGAATTCCTTGGAACCAGCTTGAAGCACGACGTCGAAGGCAACACCTCTGTTATACAGCGATAGCATGCCTTTCGACAAGCTACCACCATCGTTACGTGAATACCAAGAAAACTTCTTTGGAGCATTTTCATCGACCAAAGTGCTCTCCTCCTGCAGATTCATCTTGTTCATGCAAATTTACAGTTTCAACTGTGCATACATAGCTTAAGAGTAAAACGTCAAAGTTAAGCACAAAATACCAGTGACATAGCAACGAGTCTCATTGTGCTGCTAGTCCAGTCTGTGTTCGTCCTTCCGGCCTTCCCCACCTTCTGGTTTGTATGACCTCACGTGGTTTAGTGGTAGCATATTGTGACAGTCTCTTTCCAGATGATTCCCGCCAAAACTGCAGTTCAGGGTTCTTGGATTGCATCATTTTCACAGTCACGCTTTGTGTTTTTTGTCAGTGACTTCAATGTTGTCCACCCCGAGGCATTTCAAACCCGTGGCCACGCGCGCCGACAAGCAGGAGCGCTAGGTTCGACACGACGCTGCTGGGAGGGAAGTTCCACGGCTTTCTTCATCAGTAATGCGTTTCTTGTATATCCTCATCGTTTAAATTACCCTTTCCCTGAGTATGGAGTGAGATAATTATGGAAGTGAAAGGTGGAAACGCGAAGTCGAAGGCGAAAGCCCGTAAGATGTTTAAGTGGAGAGCCAAGGGCACTCTCTATACTAAATCACCAACCGTGACAGGTATCCAATCACTCTTGGAGAGGCGTGTTGCCTGCGACGTTGTCCTCAAAGCTGGTTCTAGATCATTCCCAGCTCACAAGTTGATATTGAGTGCACATAGTACCTACTTTGAACGTATGTTTTGTGGAGAGCTTAGAGAAGCAACGGAGGGTACAATTGTCATGCATGATGTTGACCCTGATTGTCTGAAGGCAATAGTTGATTATTGTTACTATTCTACGATATCAATTGATGAAACTAAAGCGATGGACTTGGCGTGTACTGCTGGAATGATGCAGCTGCCCGTAATTCAAAATGCGTGTTGTGAGTCACTGGCTGCAACCCACACAGAAGACAACTATATGGAGCGATTTCATTTGAGCAAATTACACCAATTGCCTGCATTGGAAAAGTCAACACTTAGGTTCATGAGTCGAAATTTTCGAAAGCTGTCACTTCGAGGGGAATTGTTAGACCTGGAGTTTAAGGATTTTGACGCTGTCATTTTTCGTAATTTCCTTGGAATCGTTTCAGAGATAGATGTCTTTGAGGCAATTGTGTCTTGGTACAAACACAACTTGGTTGAAAGACAACAACATTTTGTTACTCTCTTCAAGCGTATGAGGCTCAGATGTTTGTCTGACAAGGAACTATGTGAGTATACGAGACAGGCTTACCACCTTGGTCAGCTGTGTTTGTTGTGTTGCTGTCATTGTTCTCTCATTTAGACCAAGTGCAGTAAACTAATTGTTTAGTGTCCATTCTTCCTGCTTTTGCAGATAGTAAGGGCGGCTTATTTTATTTATCAAAATTTCTATTGTTCCAGAGGAGTCCTGTCAAAACGTCCTCACATTCATTCAACCAAAACATCCTCGCAAAGAAAAACCAATAAACATGAAGAGAAGTTTAGGATGTCTAACATGTCAGTAATCATGCTCGCAATCCGTTATCTTTGGGGGATTATTTGAAATTTCATTTTGTAAAGCCTTAACTTCTCAATCATATTTCCATGACAAGCTATCATAAATAATCTTTCAGAAATCTACCAAACAAATTCAATTCATGATACATGCGGACATCTTGGAAGCACCTAGATATTTCAATGTACAATCGATCTACAACAATAACAGCGGGCTATATAAACAGGTGAGATCAGATTGATAATCATTGTACTGGTAGAATTCAGTGATCTAGTATCAGCAATAGGGCTGTCCAAAAAAGATCAACTTCGGATTTTCATTGGGGCAAAAAGCTCGTAGCCTGAGTATGTTGATTAGTAACATCCTCATGAAATTTGGGATAATTTTAATAAAGTTTAGAGGTCGCTCATCGAAGGAATAGGTTTACCATACTAAGTGTATGGGGAAAAGGTGTGAGAAATGAAGGCAGTCCAGAACGGTAACTTGCAGTAGCGCTACGACTATGATTCCAACTTATGTTACAAAACATCGTGTTTGCAATTGGTTGTCGCTATTTTTGTTAAAATATGTTTCTATTTATGCTGGAAAATGTAGGATTTATGCAAAAATCACAACTCTCTCGAAACTCAAGTGCCAACAAGATGCGCTATTGTTCTTGTGTTAAATTTGAGGGTGAAATTTCTTCCTGCCAGACGTGCGAAATGAGCTAAAACTACTTGACACAACATGGTGGGAAAATACTCCTAGCTGTGTGTTCACAAGTTAACCCTTGTCCTGCTAACATGCTCAAATAAGTGAAGACTTGAAGTTGCTTTATCGATTGCTGATTGGTTGATCGCTAGGGACTAACTATCTGATTGGTTATATGTTGCTACTTTTGACTTGTTTCGAAATCGTGTTTACACGTCAATAGCAGGACAAGGGTTAAAAGCCATTTGTTGACAGGGAGAAGCGATGGCTCGTTTCAAATTCTCGGGAATCAGAGATCGCTTGACCAAAATACCTACACGTCACGCTGCATGGTCACGCTGCTGTAAGGAACCGTTCACCCAGCTCTTACAGTTCATTCCTTTGTGCACAGTGGGGATGACCTGAAGCAAGTTACTTTAATGTTTGTGCTCATGTCTTCACGACGAAAAAGGACTATAAAAAGTTCTGAAGAAAGTCAAAGCCCTATCTGACACAATTGACTTTGAGCGGGCTGTGTGAAAGGCGATTCTGAGAGTCTTTCCCTCAATGTGGATTCATGGTTGTGCTTTTTCACTAGGGCCAGTGCCTTGGCAAAAAGTCCAGGAGATTGGGCTTGCACCAACCTAACGCAATGACGATCGAATCCACAAGGTCCGCAGGCAATTACTGGCATTACCATATCCACCCCACGGACACATCACGCCAGCATTCGAACGGCTGAAAGCTAAAGCAACCACCGACAAGCTGAAGAGCCTTATGAGCTACGTGGGCCGACAGCGGATAGATAGCGATCTATGGAAGCCATCGACGTAAAGTGTCTGCGCCAGGCCATCCGTACCAACAATGTTGTTGAAGATTGACACGGGGCCCTTACATACTTCTGAAACTGCTACCTTACCTTGTCACTATTTAAGTGCCGCTAGTTTCAGAGAAGAAATTACAACGAAGGCAGTGAAAGCAGTATCGTGTCATGCATGGCAAGCTTCATTTCAATTGGGACAACTACTTGGATGGCAAATTGAACACCAAGCAGCTCTCGAGGCAGTGTTCTCAGCTTGTGGCGCATAACATCAATGCCTGAGCAATTGCAAAGCCTTGCAACCTGCGATACGTCCTCTCGTTCGTTTTTTTTTAAATGCCATCACATGCAATAAAGCGATAACTTTGCAGCCGTCTATACGTGTGAATGATTCGTTTGTGACATATTTCTTCTTTCCCTTTTATTTACTGGCATACGTGCGTGACGAACTGAATCCCCGAAGGAGAAAAGCCTTTGAGCCAGAAAACTACGAAATTTTGTGTATTGAAATCAAAACATCACACAGAAAATTCTGTCTAATATTTGCATACAAACCTCCATCGACTAGCCAACAGGACTTTCTCGAAGCTCTCACTAATGCTGTTCAGAAAAATGACCTTTATAGAAAGGTGGCCTTTCTGTCCAGGTTGATTTCTATAGAAAGTGTCCTTTTGGGGTTTTGAAGAATGGCCTTTATACACAGGCGACTGCTCTATAGAGGTGGCCACTAATACAGGTTTGACTGTAGTATGATTCGAGCAGCCAACATGGAATTTTGCATTCTTGGGGTCCTGAATATGGATCTAGCGAGACCTACTCAATTAGGGATGCTGTTCGAATAGTAAATATTCAAATATATTCGAATCAGTGCTCAATTTCCTGATTCGAATAGTATTTTCGTAATATTCGAATAATAACAAAGGGAATTTCTGTTTTTCGGCTAAGAACATTGATTCTTTCTGCTGTCTGTAGAACACGAATTCGCGTCAATTGCGACATCTCATTCATTGTACTCCTCTTTAGATGTGTGGGTCCGTGGTGTAACACAAGTAATGTTTGTGGAATCGTAACGTCAGTCATGACGTTGATCACCTTCGCAGTTTGAACTTGTTTGCAAAGCGTGTGTTGGTGTCAGATTTCTTTTGTCTCGCAACAATAGACCGATTCACGGAAACGTGCGATGTTGAATCAATGAATCACTTTACACATTCACCGTTCCGCACCGTCTCATTCGTCGCGTTGCCTGGCTTTCAATGTCTCGTGGCACTACTACACAGAAGATTTGGATGTTTGTCTGTGTCTCGAAGAATCTTTTGAACTCAGGCTTTGGTCATAAGTTGGTTTTGTCTAATTTCTGTTGGCCTTTTTGTTTATTAAACTATTTGCGAACAGAAGTCTGAAGCTTATTATAAAAAATTTGACTTTTCAAGATTATGTAATTGGACACTGCGGAGGATGAATGATCGTCGGTGGACGTTGACTCTTGATTTCGGAACTACAAGTTCCAGATCATTCCGCAGCTCACGGCCTTTTCTACTGCTACCCCTGCACGAAGGTATGAGTGTGTGCAAGGGGTGTTTCCGATTTGACGTGGCTGCTGAGAATGTCTTCTTAAGCTTCTCATTCAATCTGTCCTGTTGGTCTGACAGGTTGTGGAAGTAGCGTCCCAGGTGTTTGTGTGTTTGAAATAGCCTTTTCTGTATCGTCTCGCTTGCGCAGCACCATGCACCATGCACCGTAGCCATAACTAATAGAGGGCTCGATGACCGAGCGGTGGAAGTAGTCCAGCTCTTCTGAATTGTATCCCTTTTCCTTGAGAGCTCTCAATAAATAAATTTGAGTGTGGACTTTCTTTACTACGTTGTCAATATGGCCGCTGAAGCACAATTTATTGTCGAGGCGGACACCAAGGACTTTAGCAGAGGTTGTTCTTTTTATCTCATCTCCCATTGATGTTTTAAGGGTGGGCGGATCTGTTCCGAAGACGTTAGACGTCGATTCAAAATCACCGCGGGGCTGACTGAGATTCTTGCATATATTTAATTCACTAAC
>OFHS01004178.1:0-12192 GCA_900245855.1 Calvadosia cruxmelitensis | reverse complement strand
TTATTATTATTATCGTTTGCAGTCAAAAATCGTGATAAAAAGCGGGTACAAATAGTTGATTCTGACAGAGCTTGGTTCTCAAACTAAAGTGATATTAAGTGGGTTGTGATATTAACCGAGGTGATAATTAACAGGGGTAAAACACTATATTTACATGTTCTAAGCCGATTTACATTACTGAGATGAAGCATCTAATATCTGATCTTTACGGACACCTGACAGTGAATGTTGTACCTTCGTACGTCACTTTGAAGATAGCTGATCGCAGGCTGCTGTTTTCGTAAGTTTGAACTGCCTTGGACGACTTGCTCCGCTGACTATCAAGGACAATGATGACTGACGTCACGAAAGAGCCTTGTGCCCTTGATAACATGTCAGATACAACTGCAGTGAGATTCTTAACTGTAAGGGTGCTTGGAGATACTGACATGTCAACATCTTCGAGGCTGTCGTAGAGAGAGGCTAAGGGTGTGGTCGTCTTATATGCACATGATGTCAGCTGTGCAGTTGACATGGCAACCACGGAGTAAACAAGAACATTGTCTGAAGGATGGGAGATAAAGGAACTTGCCAGTTTAAACTCAACCCGAGCATCGAGGATTTCACTGTACTTCGGAATTCCTGTAAATGTGAATTGGAATGCTGAATAGATCGATACTCCGCTTCCGCCAGAGGTGAACGTTAGATACCTCGTTGTTGTACTTGGCGAGCAGCCACCAATGCTGGACCAGCCGACATCGTGAGAGCCAGAAGCAACGCTACCGATCAGCATAACCGGAGCATCTGGATAATACCACTCAAAACAATCAAATTACGACATTTTCAAAAACGATCAAATCTGACAAAATTAGCCAAGTATCAAATTTCTTAGAATAAGATTTAGCTTGTTTAAGACCAATGGCAATATTCATATTTGGCTTAGAAATGTGTGGCCTGATTGGTTGATTGATTTGATATATTTTCCATAAATTCAACACGAATGCATTATAAATACAGAATATAAATATCACTTACGCTCATCCTACAAAAATTTACAATGTTTACTAGTTTTATTTTGTCTAAATAACATTGAAACGAGACAATGTTGTAGATAAATTGTAATGACTTACAGCGTGTGTTGCATGTGCTACAATTACTAGCTAGCCTCCAATCAATGTCTGTCTCGTTATGATATCTGTCCTATGTAAGTGCGTAGTCATGTTGATTCAGAGGTGCTATTACCGTCGACAAAACCTGATGTGCATTTGTCTGATATTATACATCCTATAGTTGAGAAACATACATCTTCTTATCGTCTCTTTATTTGATTACTGTATGTTATTAGAACATAACAGCGTGGAAAAGTACATTTAAGAATTTACGACATTTAAAGTTTCAAATATACTCCTTGATATGATAGTTTTTCTTAAAATATGAGCAAAATGTTTGCATTATACATGATTTATCTGTTAAACTAAAACTGAAGACATGAATGCATGCATATGTTGCGCTCATCTGACCAGCTTATATAATTAACTGAGACTGCTATAGTAACATAGAATGCCATCGGGTGACGATTGTCTTACTTGGACCATTTCCATCGCAGGGTGCTTCGTTGATGCATACTTTGTCTTCTGATACGTGACCAGTACAAGAGGAATTGAATGGTTGGCATTGTCTCGTTCTAGTTGTGACATTTGGTGAACAACAGGAAGCCCATTGACTCCAATCGGACCACTCGGCATGGCCTGTGGAAAAAGAAGGTTCATTGATTTAGAATTGACAATGCTGCGGAATAACCAATCAACACGATATTGCATGATAGAAAATGTTATGTGCACCTTAAATGCGAGCATGTTTTGTGATCTAGTGATATCCAAGGCATACCTAGATATATATGCGATCCAAATGGAAAATATCCCAAAAACTATTGGGGAGGTAAGTTATTACCAGTACAAAGAAGGCAATAGTCGATCGTTGATACCTATGCTTCTACTGTGAACCAGTACTATATATCTTGAGACGCAGTGTGGCTAGCAGGACATACAGAGTTGTTGAAGCGAGATAAGATACGGGCATGAAATAGAGGGATGACATCGTGGGTTTTACATACAAGAACAAAAGAGTCTGTTATGACAGACACTAGTCATCTATATAGCACTGACCCTATGATAATGCCTCGCGTCAGTCACTACTGACACATTTGTCAAATCGTATATGAGACAAAGCGTTAAACACCAATGTTGCAGAAAGCGGTGTATTTTCTTTCTTTACTTATTTACTACTATTTTTATCATGCCATCAATTTTGTACGAAGCAGATAGTTCTCCGTTAGCTAACGTCCAGAATCTCTTTCAAGACTCCAGATTCTTCAACATTTTAAGTCCTGCATCCAAGTCCAGGGTCGATCATAGATTTACTATCAACGTGAAGACAACATTGCTTCCGGAGAAACGACAAACGTTTCTCTCTTGCATTCCGCCAAAAAGTTGGCATTCAGTTGTTAGTATTTCATGTTCAATCTGTGTACATTGTTCATATCCTATCATGCATGTTGTATCCAAACAAAATAGTATAAATACAATACAGTCAAACCTGTATTAGCGGCAACCTCTATAGAGCAGCCACATATGTATAAAAACCACTCTTCATAACCCTAAAGTGGCACTTTCTATATAGAACTCAACCTATAGACAGAAAGGCCAACTGTCTATAAAGGTCATTTTCTCAGTTCTCAAAGGTGACCGTTATAGACAGGTTTCACTCTATATAGATATGAACTCACTTTCCTGTGTAAGGTTGCTGTTTATCTTCTTAGCAGGCTTGATCTATAATAAGAAGACATAATTATAGTAAGTGTACAAAATATGGTGACTATTATAATGAAAAATATTACGACTGATGCCGATGACAAGTTCTTTGATTTTTCATTGAAGCAGCATGCAGTTGTCGGTAAGGATCTTATGCCTGACCCTGTGAAATTTTAACTAAAAATAATACCTATTATGATAAAACTAGCTGGTCCGCCCTGCTAACGCAGCTGCGTCCAGCGTCGTTGCTTCGCATTTGGTTGGATGTTAATTAATCCAATACATATCACAGTTCTCCGCTTTCTACGCAACTTCAGCCAGCTTCGAATACTGCGCATTGTTTCTCAGCTGAGCTACGGCTCCCAAGAGACCTGTTTCTCAAAAGTCAGGATTTCCGTACTTGCACATGAGTGACAGGTGCCCGGCTTTGAACATACATACAATGTATGTCATACATACAAACAAACAGACAGACGTTTGTGAAATATAGATATAGATATGTCAAGAGTGTTATTTGAACCCATTTCTTATCGTCGAAGTCGAAGTGTTTTTAATGTATAGCGCTTGTTACTCGTTTAATGGTAATCAGAGTGTCAATCACAATTTCACAATCTACATTATTACTACAATTGTACAATATTTAGGTTACGTAACAATTGAACATGCGGCATACACGTGCTTCGACATCAATTTTAAGTGATTACCGCCGATTCATACAAACATCGTCGTCATAGCGACCAGCACAGTTATGTTACGTCTGTGCAGCCACTTATATCCGTGATTTGTCCACATCCGTACTGTCATGTCGTCCATTTATCATGATTTTGGAAGTTAGTAGCCGCACGTAGAGGCCATTTGAAATTAGTTTTGAGTTCAGTTAGATTCCAGTTGAAGTGGAGCTGTCATTATACGAGAGGAGCTGTGACAGAGGGCTAGCAACCGTCTAGATTGTAATCAAACGAAGTATAGGACTTTGCAGGAGCGTATCCCGAAAGTAGATGTTTTCTCTTTCGTTTTGTCTTTTTTATTATTGTTTCTAATGTAGATATTTGTATGGATTGTACTATGTAATGGTTGTTTAGAAAAACCAGATTTGTTCGACCGAACATTTGAGTTGGTTTCGGCGTATGTTCTCGGGGGACAACAGCACAGATATTCTCTTCAGGGATCAACTCACATCTCGAAATGTAATAGAAGTTAGCACTGGGCTTCCTTCGGCAGGTTTTCTACACACGCAACGAATTTTAATTAATTTAAAACTGTGCTACTATTTCACTTTGCTTGTTCATAGTGCAATATGGAATCTCTTTTTAAAAGCGATAGGGATATCTGTTTGCAGATTTATACAATCGAGTCAGAACCCACTTTCTAGCCGAGTGGATCTAAATTTATCTTTTTGCAATTTTGTACAACTCACCTTTCCATAGAAGATCCAGTTTTTTTGCGGTATGATAACAACATTTTCATTATGATCTTTTATATTTAGATGTTGGCATCTTGATTCTGTCAGTTGAATAGAAGGGCGAACATTGACGGCGTTGCAGGATGGCGCGGCGAGACAGGACCCGACGCATTCGATTTGACTGAGTCCAAGTTTATCAGCAATTACATCACCATCTCCAATGAAATCCTTTTGCCGAGCTAGCATGACAGTGCTGTGAGAAATTCTCAAAACTGTTGAAAATAGGACGATTATACGGGTGAACAGCATGTCTAATTTGAAAGGTGGTCGCCTCTCAAACTGAGACACTAAGCAATGTTCACAAATCCCACTGTTTTACGCGACAGGTGCAGGCAAGAAGATTTTGAACAGATGCCAAAGTGGTGTCGGATGCAGGTAGCAACAAACGGTCTGGCATCAGATATCAAGCTGACATTAGCATACGCATAACAAACATGCGAGTGGGCAACTGATGTTTGTGTTGTTTGACTGAATAAAATACATTGTAACTAGGTAATTGTTTTTGTCTGTCGAGAGATTTTGGGACAAAACACAAATCCGGACTGAAGCCATCTGGAGTACACAGCTTTTGATAGCACCGCGAAAATGAAGGCTCCGCCCAGACCCATTAGATTAAAGAAGAAATGATGGAACATTGTAATTTGTGAAACAAAACTATAGCACGTCGAAGAGCTGTCAATTGTGACGGCTGTTTTGGGGCTAAAAGTTCAGCGGAATGGTTTCAAATTCTCATTTTGTTAAACACGGTACATACTTTTCAGGTATCTTTTGACTCAATCTGATCATGGTTCAAGTAGCTACATCGTTATATCACAGCTCTTGCTGGTGCGGATAGTCAATTTTATTTATTATCGCAACTCATATTAGTCGCCATCGTTAGTTGACTTGCTGCCATTAGTTTCCAATTATACGTGCTGCAAATTAGTAGTGACCTGCTTATTTAAAATAAACCAAAAACTGCAATTCATCAGTCGTCCTAATCAAAACCACTCATAATGTGTTTTTTTCATTTTATTTTTTAAATAAATAACATTTATTCTAACAAACAAATACAATAATATCTTCAATTAAAATTACCTCTAATATTACAGTCTATTTACGAACCATTTACAAATTAAAAACTACATACAATAGTTTGCTAGATAAGAGAGTTCCCAGGACCGAGGCAGCATTTCCATGTTGGACACACTGATCTCTGGTTGGACAGCAACAAGAAAGCTCTTGCTCGGGGTTCGCCGGTAGCTTCTGCTAGCCTCTTTCACAAGAAAAACTGCACTCGTTTGCGTATACAATAGTATGGAAAGAAAAAGACACTCAACTGAATAACCCAACATTTTTCTGGACAGCGCTTAATTGGTGAATTGAATCATCATATTCTTGAAGCTTCGAATACAGCGGATAAAAATTACAAATGTTTTCATTTTCAAGATGCCGGGAGTATTTTAATTGTTTCGATGAAGTTCACTGTTTTGAAATATGGATTAACTGTTTGAGTTTCATATTGAAACGTACTGTGCAAAATGTACATCAGAAGGACTAATAATCTAAATAGTTTATATTAATTTGATATTTTCCAATCTTTTAAATGTAATGCGATATACAGCGTGATTTATATGTTAAATAATTTTAATTTGGTATAGCATATATGCACACCTGAAAAATTGAAAAATTATTTTTGAATTTCGTGACGAACTCTTGTTGAGATTTAAATCTCATCGGAATTATTTAGATCTTCACAGGGAGGAGAGAGTCTGGATCCATCTGTCACTATACATCGCTACCATAGAAACGAAATTTAGCAGTTCTAAACAGAATCGTCGGCTTCTTTTATTGCCCTTTGAATAAAAACTGTCGAAGCTATACACCCTGTATTTAATGAGCGAAAACATCAGATGCTGCTTTCACGTGGGATTTTAATCTGACCCGCTTTGTCGGAAATTTTACTCAAACAAGGAACAGGTGAATAATAAAATATTTGCAGAGCAATGTTCAATGCCAATACCATGAGCGTTTGTCAGCCAAATGGCAAACAACGGATATTTAATTTCCAATATTAATTGATAATTGAATACTCCAAGCTCAATTCGGGAGTTCTAAACATGCTTCGAATTGAGTTCCTTTTGCATGTAACATTTTAACCCTGTTCACAACTTTTTAGCGTTGATCCCGATAAAATTTCGAAAGTCGACTTTCTTGAACCATCCTAATTATTTATATACTAATATAGAGAGCACTAGCTGTCGACGATGCTAACGCAGCTGCTTCCAGCATCGTTGCTTCGCATTGGAGCGGGGTGTTAAATTAGTCCCTTAAAGGTCAAAATTCTACGCCAGGAAAATGTTATTTTTGTAACGCAATCAGCCGTACTCTTTTCAATGATGGTCAATTTTAGGGACTGTTAGTCTTGGCTGTCGAAGTTGTAGATTCCAACTCAAAGCCACGTGCCTATAAAACACGTTTGTATCCTGTCATGCATTGGGACTGCGCTTGGTCCATTCCAACCACAATTTCATAGACAAAATCACAACAGCAGGCACAGCAAGCCCCCTTTTAATTTCCCACACTGACGACTCAAGACTCCAATTCTCAAGAGGCTGAAATCAAAGAATACAAGAGTACCATCTCCGAGAACTTTGAATTGTTGCATATGGCCGAGAACTTTGAACTGGGCTTTGCGGGTTCCAGTAGAGAACAATTAATTCATAACTCCATGTAGTCAACTTTATTTGATTCATTTCGATTTTCGTCAGATGGATAGGGAAAATATTTGAGATTTACGACGCATTTTGTGTTTAAATTACATTTCTAATGCCTACGATGTACATGTACGCCCAAAGCAATTCACAAACAGTCATGGTTAAAAAAACGAAATATTTTCAACAGTGTGCTGAAACGAAATGATGCAAATGGACGAAATTTCAAACACATGTTGCTTCTTCACTATGTCTTGAGTAAGTAATTCAACATCCTTCGGCAAGTCGAATTCCAAAAGCTATAAAGTCAAACAAATTAGAAAATTTCCCCATAGTCATGTATATATCCTCCCAGGTAAATAGAATAGCAGTTGTAAATAAATAATAACAAATACTGGCATACTCCAAGTACAATTTCGTAGGCAAAATCACAATAGCATTCAGTAAGTCCCCTTTCAATTTCAAATGCTGCCGACTCAAGACTCCAGTTCCCAAGAGGATGGAATTCAATCCTTTCGAACCATTCGAACGCAATGGTTTGCAAATTTAAGGTGCCTGTTCCACAGCAATAATTGCATCAAACTTGCAGAAAATATAGCTCGGTTTCACGGTGACCTTTTGTTGTGTCGTGCTTAATGCCATATAGGTCAGTGCTATTGGTGATTGCGAATGTAACGGAGACCAGCCTCACATATCTGTTGAGTTCAGTTGATTTACAGCACAGCTAATGAACACACGCTTATTGTTTGATCTTCTCGTGTTATGCTAATGAGAATTAAGTTGGCTCATAATTAGTTGTATTCCTCTGCACTGTACGGATATAAAGCCTTTTAAAAAACCGGCTCCGTTTGATTCTGTTTCAACTTGCATTATTCAACTTTGGCATTGTTCGAGGCTTCGAGCGTTGGCGCCGTGCGGTGTTTTCCTAAACTGTGCATATCCAGAGCCTTTTTGTTTCCAAGAGCCAGTCAAATTCATACTTGCTAATTAATGGCAGGTGCCAGGTTTTGAACACATAAACAAACAGACGGACAGACGTTTGTGAAGTATATACAGTGTATATACTGTAGACTAGCTGGTCCGCGCTACTATCGCAGCTTCGTCCAGCGTCGTTGTTTCGCATTAAACTTGCACTTCACTGTCGTACACGGATAGCATATCCCAGTTACCCCAAGGGGTACGTTTTATAGAATGGCGAGTTAATGAAAATGTTATTTACCGGTAGTCCAATGCCGATAAGTCAAAATTTTCCGTTTTAGTCCACAAACTTGTATTTCCGATATGAGCATATACTGTACTGTATTGCATATTATGCAACGGCTTAAGACCAAAAAGAAGTGATGTAAATGGTATCCAGAACATATAATATAATATGTAAATGGCCTCATAGCACAGGTGGTCGCTCTATGCAGGTTTGCTGGATATTTCGTTTTGTGATGGCATTGAGAAGGATTTTAATCATTTGACCACTAATATACTGATTCCAATAAACTACACTTTACGCTGTTTTCACTATTATAGTACCACAGTTTGGACGTCGCGGGTACGTCGTAAATACGTCTTGTGTTTACTGGACATTGTTCACAGCAAAGACAAGGTACAGTATCTTGACACAATTCAGTCCTTGATACACAATTTCTTCTTCGGAGAAAGCGGGAAGGATCATTGATAAAATCAAGGGCATGTTCAAACAGTCGTTCCGAGGAAAGTTTTAAATTGAAGCATTCATAATTCTAGTGACAGGCCGGCACTGTGATCATTGTGATGTACCATGGCTGTACATAGGCAGTAAAGTTGCAAACATGCCGTTAACTATTATCCTGATGCTAGCTCTAACCATAACCTCAATATTAACCATTGAAAAAACTTGCTAAGATAAAATAACCAAACAGTTCTGAATATTCTGCGAGAAATAATTCCAAATTATTATTTAGCAATATTGTATTAATTAAACACGGCTTCATTCTGTATACTGTAAATTTGTTCTCGTCGGCTTGAAAGTCTAACATCTGTCACAAGTCTAATGTCTGTCACAAGGTGTTTTTAATTTCAGAGCTGCGATCTTTTGCAAAAATAACCGTGAGTCAAAAACGTTCCGGTGAAATCTATTGTAAAAGTTCAGGAGCAAGTTCAAGTACAGCTCGAGTGTCAAAGTTCTTTTCTTGGCGGGAAGGTGGATTCTTGGAAGTGAGGCTGGGTGTATTCTTGGCTGAGCTTTTTCAACATGGCGAAAGGATTGCTCGATCATGTGTCGAGTTTCATCTCTCAATTGACTAGCGGCAGGCCAGGAAAAAGGAAAAATGAACAAGAAACACCACGACAGGTACCTTGAGTTGTACATTATATAAATGTGAATTTTATAGTACACTGCTAGGAGCAACAGTCCCATTGCGTGGCATGAATTATTCGAAGAGGCTTCCTACTTGCCTACTTTCTTCCTCATAGTCTGGGTCTGTGGGACGCGCAGTCGTTAAATCGTAGACTTCGTTCCACTACTCCGGTAATCAAAGCGGAGAAGTTGAAGAGGCCTACTGCTTTAGAGTTTGTAATAGCTAAATCGCTAGCTGTTGCAACTATTCATATTTAGTAGCCTAGCTCAAAATATCGTAGTTACAGACCTGTCATTTTTGCCTACCTTGCAATGAAAACTATTCCGAGCTGGGTAAGATCAAGAGTAAATCAAATACAAATTACTCTGAATAAAGTAAAATTAAGCAATAAAATGTTACCCAGAGTAGGTAAGAGTAAAAATAATAGTAAAAAATATTGGATTCAAGGCAGCAAGGAAGTGTCTTTTCACAAACAGTAGTCTGCAATCTATTGGGTGTCTCGTGACAGTCAAACAAGATGAAACAAGATGTTATTCATAATGTACAACATGTGGCAAATTAGGCATTGACACTTTGAATAGGGTTAAGAATAATGACTAGGTTGGGTTTTGGGTTCCGTTCACTAACCCGTGAATAGAGATAGGGAATTTTTTTAAAATGTATGTGTGTCATTGACATCGGCAAGAATAACATGTTGACCCTTGTAGATAACTTAAGCCATGTTGAAAATGATTGTGTCTTGCCCTGAACAATAATGGTCGTATTTTCTATCGCTTGCAATCTAACAGCAACCTAACAACGTATAATCTTATAAACTACAGTGAAACCTGTCTATGGTGGTCATCTCTGGAACCTAAAATAAATAACCTTTAGAGGCAGGTGGTCCTTCTGTCCAGGTTGATCTGTAAAGAAAATCTCATTTTGGGGTAATGAAGAGTGGCCTTTATACACAGGTGGCTGCTCTATAGAGGTGGCCGCTAAAACAAGTTTGACTGTAATCTTGCAGGAAGTTAACAACATAACAATCTTATGAACTACTCTTGATTATTTTATCAGTATTGTGATGTCATGAATGCTCTCACAGCAATCAAATCAACGTCCAAGGTTCAATTCCTAAGGAAATCATGATATTTTATGATGTACTTATGGCTTTGTTATATAACACTTTTTCTTGACAACCTTTTTGACTCACGGTTACTATGGTAACAAGACATCTATGCTATGAGAGGGGGAAAACGGAGTGTTTTTTTTTCTTCACAAGCTCACATCATCTATCTTTTGCGGACTAGGCTGCTTTGCGAGAAAGACAATAGGAAGACAATGACTCGACTAAAGTTGAGCAATAATATTCCAGGAGAGTGTAGGGAAATGCAGTGAATCAATAAACATCCTTGCGTGAAATTTCTTTTGTGGGCGTTAATTGACTATTGCTTGACACACTTCAAGAGCGACAATAGCGGTGACGTTGTTGTCGTCTCACTACGATTTCTGTGAAGTGTAAACAAAAGTGTTTGCTCACGGATATAACACTTGTAAACTGAACTGAACAATTGCTCTGATTTGGTCAGCAAATAGGCTAAAAACAACACATGTATTTATATAAGGGATTTTGAAATTTAAACCACAAAGATACAACAGCTTTAAGGAAAAGAGTCCACTGTCCGTGTTAGCCAGAAGAGGTGTCCGCTTAACGAAGGTGTCGTTAATTAAGGCAGGTTCGACTGTATTTCATGTCTTATGTTATTTACATTGTAATTATTATATGGATGCATTATCCGTGAGTCATGCTCTGAGAGCTTCTATGTTTATTTAACCTGAAGTTTGGCTGAGACCTGAGCATTACGTAATTGTTTGTCTTAAACAAGCATTAAGTAATCACTTGTTTTATGCTTGAAGGGTACTCTTTTTCTACCATGCATTCATGATGACTAATTAAACATATTGACTGTGATTATTGATTGTATTATTGTAATATTGCTAGAAGATAAAATCAGTTATATCTTAATTTAACCCATCTTTATATCAATCTATCATTGTATTATGCTACTGTTGTAGAATAAGAAAGCCAAGATATACGAAATCACCCCTGGCAGATTGTACTCTCCAAAACAAATCGAAGCCAAGAGGTATGTGCAGGCGGGGTTGTATAGGGTTCAAAACATCTTTGAGATGCAATGCCTATTAATATGTCGTCGTGAGTTTTTATGTGGCTGAAGGACGGTAGGTGACTGCTGCAAGGTAGGGCATTGAAAGCCGTGTTACTCGAAAAAACGGAATCTAGTGACATCAGTCGCCTACAGTCAACTAAATGTGCCACCGGTTATGATAACACATCAACCAATTCAAAGTTGACAATAATTGATTGAACAATGTAGACAAATGAACAGCTATTCCTTGAAATTGCAGTAACAGGCTTGCATCCCGATGACTGAAGCGTCTTTTCAAATAAAGCCCTGTGCCACAACGCGTGACACCTTCTCGTAGCCACTGGAGAACACGCTGTGGCCTCTTGATCATTTTTAGTCACCTGCGCTTCAGCCAAGCATAGTGCAAGTAAATCAAATCATCCGAGAGGGCATTGTGTGTTCTCCTGTGATTACAGAAAGATGGTGTCACGGGGCTATTTTGAAATAGACCGTTAGCGCTGGGAAGAATTACAGAATGCATGATGAGGAAAGTTGACCAAATCCACTGGAGATTTCAAGATGGGAGTTCCATTGTAGCTGCAGGAAGTCCTGGAGAAAACAAGATTGAGATATTTTCCCATTTTCCACCAGTTCCAAATCAAACAGCTTTTAGCACACATCATGCCTATATATGTAGATGCATTCTATCGATTGCGCAAGAATGGCAGTGCAAAGTTTAAAGTTGAAAGGAAGGATATCCCCTACATTTACTTTGTTAGCGATTCCGACTTG